>JANBOK010000542.1:0-10481 GCA_027595805.1 Coemansia sp. Benny D160-2
TCAATTAACACAGGCTATGCGTGACATGTAGGTATGAGGCAACAATGCCTTTTTCCCATTAGCCAATTTGACTTAGACAGTAAACCTACTCGACATTTCTTCCTTGGTCGGACAATATATTATTTATTACAAGATTAGTGACATGAGGCAACAATGTGCCATTAAAACAACAGTTAAACCTCAAAATAAAATGGAAAAATGAAAGAAAGGGGAAAGCCCAAAAAACGTAACTGGATTGACTAGTGAGTGAATCTCCTCTCTTGACCTTGCTATTGTAGCTTAAAATCAGTTGACTAGTAACAGTCATTTGGTTGCTAATGTGTCTAAAATGTTAACTAGTGCTGATACTGCTGCTGCTGCTGCAATAGCTGGTTCTGCCGTTGCTGCTGGCTCTGGCCAAGGAATGGATTGTTCTGCCCCGTCATATGGAATGCCGGCTCTGTCAGCGCGTGTGAAATCGGTGTTCCCGTTGGTACCTGCAGATAACTACCTCCTGTCTGAGGCAGTGGTTGCTGGTGCTGGTGCTGCTGCTGCTGCTGTTGATAGTAGGCTGCGTAATGCCTCCCATGAGGAATCATGCCCACCTGAGAATTGTCACCAGCAGAAGCAATAGCATCCCATTGGTAATTAGGGCTCAATGACGTGTTGATGTTGCCAGCGTTGTTTTTGTTTGGAGAGTTATTGGTTGACAACGACGTTTGCTGGGGCGCCTCTGCGGCAGACGGAGAAAGCAGTGACGATGGCTGCTGCAGTTGACGCTGGATGTCTGCTGCCAACAAGCTGGCTGATCCGGGAGCAACAACAGAATGGGGAATGTTGCTTGCAGCCAGGGCACCGAGCCGTGCACTTGCATTGTTTGCATTTGTATCTGCATTTGTGGTGCTCTGAACGGGTGGGCCGACATAGAACTGTGAAAAGTTCGTCTGCGGTGCACCACCACCTGCCGCCGCACCAATGTTCATCTGTGCAGGCATAACATTTCCGTACCCGCTGGTATTGTACAAGAGGTTTGCGGCAGCAACGGCAGCGGCAGCAGAAGCGCCACCGCTGTTCTGCCCATGCGACCCACCGCCGATATTGCTCGTGCCGCCGTTGCTATTTCCGCCGACCGGAAAGCCATAGATGCCATGGGGATATGTGTATTTGTCTGTCTTGCCGAGCGACCGAGGCGGCTTGTTGTAGCGGCGCTGCCTGGACTCGTATTTGCCATATCTTTTGACATCCTCGTTGAACCGCTTTTTGTCTTCCTCGGCAAGCTGAATATAGGGCTTGCGCTCGTTTTCGGGCATTGTTTTCCACCGGGCACTCATCAGCTGCAGAAACTCTCTGTTTTTGAGCCGCTTTGTGTCGTCGTCAACCTTGTCCCTACAAAAATGAACAATGATTGTGTTTTTTAAATGGTGGAGAATAAAAACGACCATTAGCAAGATGTTCTGCCCATTTTCGTTCATTTTCATGCGCATTGAGTAAACAGACCCAGAATGGCATTTCTGGTGGTGCGACAACAAACCAAAATAAGGAGGCAGAGAGAAGGGGGAGAAGGAAAACGCTGCGACGATCGTTTTATTTTTCTACTTGCGATCATGCTATGTTTATCGTGCGCCTCTCGAATCTTGCTCACATAAGAAAAAGGGAAACAAGCCTGCAGCAGAATGGGCAGACAAGCGAGCAAGCAAGCACGCGCATATAAAAAGCTTGTTCATTGATGTTCATGTTTGGTGATCACAATCGTGCAGAGAACAACATATGTGAGATGTATAGCATACAGAGGAGCAATAAAGGGGTGTGTGCAAAAGGGGAGCCGGCCTGCAGATTACAGCCTTCCGTTCTTCTCGTTTCTCTCAGTCACCGGCGTAGAGAGAGAGAAAGAAAAGGAAGGATTGAAACAAAAACGCGAAAACGAAGATTCACTTTGAACAAGTATTGTATGCAAAGCGAATAAGCGAGAAATGAGGCTTTTCGCATATCTCTTGTTTGTTTACATGGCGTAGAAAATGCGGGATTAATCCACATAAGAAACAATGAGCCTGAAGAGAGAAGGCATGATATAGCAGCAGACAAGTGAGAGAAAAAAAGAGAGAGGGTCTAGAGTCTGGGGATGGCAAATTGCAATGCGATTGGGCGGGAAATGCATATTATTATTTTCCAGGAGCGGTATTTACCTTTGGTCGTTGACATAGTAGATGAAGGCATTGCGGAAACGCTTGAACTTGCTTTTGTTGCGCGGTGGACGGGACTTTGACTTTTGGATGCCTGCGTTCTGCACGGCTGGCTGGGTCTGGGGGTTTTCCCAAGGAAGGGGGCCGAGGGGGCCGCCGTTGAGCAGGACATTTGGAAACTGCGGTTGGGTGTTGTCTGTGGTCGGCTGGTATGAGTATGAATGTGTTGTCACTGGCACTTCAACCAGCTTTGGCATCGGGTGCTGCTCCTGCTGTTGTTGCTGCTGCTCCTGCCGAAGATTATGGCTATATTGCTCCTGCTGCTGATTCTGGTAAAGGTTAAAGTTCGGATTTGGGTTGGTGGCATGGTCATTAAACGTGCTCGAGGTAGAAATGGCGCCTGGTGACACAACTGATTGGCTGAATTGGAGGCCTCCGCCGCCTAGTCCGGCAGCAGCAGCCGAGCCTGTAGCAGAGGATGACGGAGTGCCAGGCATGGGTGACGTGGCAACAGATGCAAGCTGAAAAGACTGCAGTGGGGATCCACCAGCAATGGGTACACCAGCAATGGGTATTCCGGCGCTGGCGGGCGAAAGCTGGATCTGTTGCTGCTGCTGCTGTTCAAAAGGCGGCAATGCCATGGCTGCCCAGTGCTGCTGCTGATACTGCTGCTGCTGCTGCTGTTGGTTTTGTTGGGTTTGGCTAGCAGAAATGGCGCTTTGAGAGTCTGAATATCCAGCGCCGCTGTAGCTGGCATTTGGCAACATGTTCATTGTTAAAATGTGCACTGTTGGACTTGAATGTGTTGTATAAAAAAAGGAGGTAGAAACAGGAATAAATTTGGGAGTGGATCCTGCTGTATTGATGAGCTTCGATCAGACCAATTGACGCAAGAAGTGCAGTAAGTATATGATGTACAAAAGAAGACAAGGGATCACTTGTGGAGAAGGAAATATAGACAGATGATAAATAAGACAACAGTCAAAGATGTTCGGAAAAGGATAGTGATGAGAAGTTCGGAAAAAGAAAGTGATGACAAGTTCGGAAAAAGAAAAGGAAAACAAGTTGGACTTTAAAGAACACTGCGATGAAGAAATGGGGGAAAAGGAAATGTACTTAAGCCAGAAAATTATTTTTAGGAGTTGGGACTTCTCAACATACTGTCAGCGGTTGTAGGAGAAGGATGTTGTGGCCTTATGAAGAAAAAATATTATTGGTGGTCTGGACGCGGGGGCGTCGTATTTTTTATACGTGGCTTCGGCTTCGGGTCAATAAAAAAGCCCAATGTTTTTTACATGTGTCTATGAAAGACGAGGACAGAAGGCGATGCCAGCTTATCTGAGGAGGAGACTGCTTGTGTTTTGCGTACGAAGCTTGTTTGTTTTCCTCCATCCGCAAGGAAAAAGATGGGGAAGGAGACACGAAACGTCTATCGGCCAAGTGAAAAACGGCCACAAGAAAGCCCGCCATCTCCCATTTGTGTTCATACACGCGATCGCGTGTTGACCAGGAAAATCCATGAATGTCTATCATCTTCCGTAATGTTTTCCTTTTCCTTTTCCTTTTTCGCCAAGAATCCTCTTCTTCTTTCCTTTACAGAATTATGCTCTGTCAAGGGGCAGATAAAAAGGTTATCCGAGTAAGAAACTTTGAAGCGGGAAGGAAGTCCTGTCGAATCAATAGATTATATGTATATGGTGACTGCAGTATTAACTAAGAACTGGGCATATACCACGACACTGCGTAAGTGTGTGAAAAAGGGAGAGAAAGAAGAAAACGCTCCATCCATAAAGCCTTTGCATTTCCACAGCATATCCGAAATGTTCAACAAAGTGAGCCTATCTCATCATGCGTTTAGTGCTCTTTGCATCTGCTGGGATTATTGGAAACAGTGCTTGCCAAGGCCGTTCTTGCAATTTTTTTTATTTCAACCTTTATTTCAGCAGCAAACCGGGTAAAATGTCTATTGCTACTCTTTAAAATATCGAAAAGCTCTTGTGATTAAACCGCGTTGCGCTCCAGCTACCGCTTGCAAGCTCCTGGTCTTAAAACAAGAAGAGAGCATTAGATGACCGGACATTCTGCCTCGTCTGGGTGGAATATCCACTTTAGCTGCTCAAAATCACAACCAGGGTCACACTTGCGCTCATGTCTCTTGATGTCTCCAATCATGCGCATTTCGTCAGAAGTCAGAGTCACGGTTTTCAGGTTCTGCTTGAGACGGATTGGGTTGCTTGACTTTGGAATGACTGCAATGCCGCGGGCAAGTATCCAAGAGAGCGCGACCTGCGCAGGCGTACACGCATGAGCGTCCGCAATGCGCTTGATCAGCTCATCATCCATGACGTTTATCTTGACTCCGCCCAAAGGACAGTAGGCAGTGACAACGATATCGTTTTTCTTGCAAACCTCTACGATATCCTTTTGCTGGCAGTACGGGTGATTCTCAATCTGGTTGATAGCTGGGACGATGCGGCACTGAGGAAGCATCTTTTCCAAAATGGTCTTGTTAAAGTTGCTGACGCCAATTGTGCGGACCTTGCCCTTGTCAACCAAGGCCTCCATCGCCTTCCATGTGTCCATAATTGGCACGTTCTCGATGTCTTTGGCCTCATGGTCATAGCCAAAATCAGTCTCGGGCTTCAGTGCAAAGGGCCAGTGCATCAGAAGCACATCAAGGTAGTCAAGCTGTAGCTCCTCAAGGATATGGTCAAGTGCGCCTTCTACAAGCTCCGGCCTGTGGCTGTTTTCAAAGAGCTTGGAGACAATGAAAAGCTCCTTGCGTGGAACCTGAATCTCCTTCAACGCCTTTCCAATCTCGCGCTGGTTTCCATAGGCTGGTGCGCAGTCGATGTGTCTGTACCCCAGATCAACAGCAGTCTTGATGGTCTGTACCAGAGCGCCACTCTCGTCTCCTTTCCAAGTGCCCAGTCCGATCTCGGGCATGAGGTTGCCATTGTTTAGCTTGAGGCTCTTGACAGACATTGTTGCTGTATTCCGTGGATTCAAAAGAGTTAAAATGTAGATACTTTAGTAGAAAAGAATTTCAACAAACAAGAAACCTGTTTATACAGAAAAATATAGACTCACACCGAATCTCATTTCATTTATCTGCATGAAATCGGGTGTGACGTCTGTTTGCCTTGATAAACGCTCTTCTCTTTGCATGGATCTGTGAATGGCAACAACGAGATCTAGGCAAATAGGTCTTGATATGCCGTATGGCGCTGGAAATTCTCCGCTCTTTGCCAGTGATTAGATCTTTCCAACACAAACGGATTTGCACAATGACGACCAAAAATGCCGGTGCTCTTTCATGTGCGGTTATGTTCTTCATCCACAAAACAATCTTTTTTCTCTCGTTTATCTTTGGTTTCAATTTCTCCGTCTCAATCTGCCTTTATTTTTTTTTGTATTTTAGTAATAGCAAATCCATTTCTTAATTTCCCACCCTTGAAATAGCGTATGCTAACAACGCATAAGGCAAACTCTTTATTTTTTCTTTCCTGCACTGTATTTATCGAGCCACAGTAGTGGCCTTCTAAACAAAGTAAATGGCCTCTCCAGCAAAGCCTTGGGAAAAGAGCGGCGGAGACGCCGAGGGCTCGCAGGCCGCTGCCTCGGTTGCGCCACCATTGCCGTCTACAGATTCAGCAGGCGCCAGTGTTGCACAGAATGAGGCCACGGCTGGTGCTGTAGGCCAGACGCAGCAGCCGAGTGCAGGCCTTGGTATGGGCGGCATGAACAGTGGAATGGGCGGGTATGGGATGGGCTCCTATGGAGGGTACGGCGGATATGGCGGGTACAGCGGGTATGGTGGGGGCTACGGCGGAGGATACGGCGGATATGGGATGAGCGGAATGGGCGGATATGGTATGGGTGGATACGGTATGGGCGGCTACGGCATGGGCGGCTATGGCATGACAGGGCCGATGGGCCAGCAGAACCCAATGTCGCTTACCCAGCGTCTTGATGCATCCACTCGCAGTACGTTCCAGCTGGTCGAATCTCTTGTTGGCGCATTTGGCGGGTTTGCGCGTATGCTTGAGTCGACGTACTTTGCGACGCACTCATCTTTCATGGCGGTGCTTGGCGTAATGGACCAGTTTGGCATGCTGCGCACCTCACTGACCGGCGCTGTAGGATCGACGTTTGCCTACGATAGACTGCGGCAGCTAGTGTCGCGGATTACTGGCAAGCCAATGAACGTGAACAAGGGCGATCTGGATGCCGGTACCTTTGCAGAATACGAGAAGCGGTCTCGTGTGAGCAAGCGGCCGCTGCTGTTGTTCTTTGCGATTATTGTTGGGCTGCCGTATCTGATGACAAAAGCCATTCGGTCGATTGCGGCAAGACAGCGGCGATTGACTGCGCAGACCGTCACAGATGCACAAGGAACTGGGCCAGGACAGGCCATGCGTGCGGTAGGGATGGAGTTTGCTCAGGCACAATACGACTTTGAAGGCGATACAAAAGCTGAGCTGAGCTTCAAGCGCGGCGATGTCGTTGCCATCAGCAGCAAGGTCGACATCTGGGGCAAGCCCAGCGAGTGGTGGCGCGGTCGCACACAGGATGGGCGGGAGGGGCTGTTTCCTGCGAGCTATGTGAGCGTCATCAGACCCGGGGACAACCCGCAGGCGGTTGTTGCTCAGTCGGCGACAGAGTCGGCAAAGGCAATCAGCTCATCCGAGTTTGCCAAAGTCGAAAGTGCCTTGTAGAGCGTGTTAATGTCCGTGTTCGTGTATCTCTTGTCTAATATATATTCTAGCAATTCTCTTGCCGAAGCGGGCATCTTCTTATTTTAGCTGTAGTTGTCAGTATCGTTCCTGCTGCTAATGACAAAGCACAGTGTTCTTACTTTATCAGACGTCTAGTCCAAAGTCAGGGTGTATTTTGTGCTCACCGCACAGGATCTACATCTTTGGTAAATAAAAAAAGTAAAACAGGTAAAAATTTAGAATAAACAATCAGACTTTTTTTTTATTTCGCAAAGCCTTTTCTTTCTTCTCTATTATTATCATTATTTTTTTGTTGACGTTAATTTCCTTATTCAAATCCTTGGAACGCTGCATTTGAAGCAATAATGGACCAGAAGAGCATTGAACAAGTCGTAGTCGAGGACTCCAACCTGGCAGGGTTTAACGCCATGCTACCAACTACGCCACCGAAAGCTAATCAAAACGAAGCAGCAGCAATGTTTACGCCAATAAAGGCCAATGGCAATGGCAGCATACCCGCAACCACTAATGGCAGTACACCAGCAAAAGTTAACGCAAGCACTGCAAGTCTAACTCCAACTCATGCCAACGGCAATACACCAATAGGACCCAGTGCTGGCACGCCGGCACAGCAGCTGAGTGAGGCCATAGCCGGTGCCACGCCTGGACACCACGGAGAGCCTCAGTTCAAGTGCGTGTATCCACCAAGTGAAAAGACACAGAGCCTGGTGGTTGAGCACTTTGGGTTCCTTCCGATTACGTTTATTGACGAAATTATCAACGCCGCCAACGACACGATCTATAGAGCAACCGATGCGCTGAGCAAGTTTGTGGAGGGGGAGCAAGGAAGCAGCGAGGCCACCAGCCAGGCTATCACAAAGGCTGAGACGCTGCTAGAGCACGCGGTGGATAAGAACTTTGACAAGTTTGAGCTATATGCTCTGCGCAACCTGTTCAATATTCCACACGGTCTGGAGGACTATGTTGTGATGCCTCACCAGCGTCAAGACGTCTTGGCTTCAAACGACGCCCTTATTTTTGCCGAGGATGAAGCGGCCCTGGATAAGGAGCTCGAGGAAGTGCGGAAGCAGCTGGTTGTCCACAACCTGCTGAAAACGCGGCTCCAGAGCGATATTTCCAAGGTTGAAAGAGGAATCGCAAGGCTGCGTGCGCTGAACGACCATCTGCGTATTGGAGACATTGCACAATCTGAGTTCAAGGACAGAATGCCTCAGGCCGTTGCTGAAGTGCGTGCACAGGTTAGCGAGGCATCGCGGCTAGTCAACCAGCTCATGGAGACCCTGGCTGCTTCTGGCAATGTGTCCCCGATGGACACCCTCAAGGAGCCTACTGGCAGAGACCTATACATTGCGCGCATGTCGGATCTTCAGATCTCGGCTTGGGACGACCGCAATAAAACGCAGCTACAAACCAACTAGCCTTGCTGCTGTTGCTGCTGCTGCGGCTGAGGTGCCTAGTTTTTGTTTTCTTGTTTATTACGTCCTTCCTCGGTTTTTTCTTATAATACCACTGTATTCAACAACATGTATCTTGGAGATAACTGGTTTCTGCTTGTGCACTTAACGCCACATGTGACTCTAGCTTTCACAAATAACCACAAATTCTTTCTCTAACCCACTGGGCTTTTCTTTACCCTTGTGTGCTACTTTATACTTTTTTCTTTAGGTTGGTAAATTTGAAAAAACCCTGCTCTCCACTTTTGTTCTTTTTCATTCATTTCCTGTTGCCTGTTCTTTTTAATTTCTTTCTGAACACCCACTTTTAGTTGTAACAAACCACAGTTCATCGGAAGAAGCTCATGGAGCAAATCCGATACGTCAAAATCCCAACAGCGGAGACCCGAACCGAACCGGACACACACACAGAGTATGGGTTGCACGTACAAGGACCCGTGCGGTCCTGGACTGTATGGCATCGATACAGCAGTTTCCTCGCCCTTGCATACGATTTGAGCAGAGAGTTTCCCGACACCGAAACGCCTACTGCACTGCCACCAAAATCGCTCACCTCTTGGTTTTCAAAAATACCTTCTTTCGGAGGAAGCACGGGTGGCGCCGAGAGCATCGGACAGCTTGAATTCATTGAGGAGCGCAGACAAGCCCTGGAGCGATACATCCAAAGCATGCTCATGAGTGAGGATGACCGCTGGCGCTCATCCCAAGCGCTGCAACGGTTTCTTGCGCCCAGCACCAAGGGTGCACGGTTTCTTGCGGGGAAGAACGGCAGCGGGGTGCCAAACGGAGTGGCCAGGTCAGAGTCGGAGTCTGGGTCGATCAACTCGGATGCCGGCTGGGCAACCCCTGCGTCCTGGCTCAATGACCAGCGAGACGCAGAGCAGCTTATCCGCGACGTGCGTCAAAGCATTGTGCGCCGCGAAAACGCCCTTGCTCGCAACGAGGTGTCCGTGTCACACCAGTGCTTGGTGCAGGCAAAGTCCCAGCTGACTGACCTTGGCCGGGCACTCAAGCTGCTCGAACAGAGCCTCGAGACAACCAAGACAGGGCTTACGTCCGGCGAGCTTTTGCGGCGCCAAGACATCCTGATGCGTATGAACGAGGAAAAGGCCAATTTGGGCCGGATAGTACTGGGTAGTGGCCACGTTTCGAGTAACAGCGACAGGACATCGCTTTTGAGCGGCGCTTCTTCGGGCCACAACAGCGGCAGGGTAATTGGCAGAGCTGGAAACGGAGCCAATGGGTCGGGATATGGTAACCTGCACAGCTTGCCTGCTGCAACGCCTGTGCACTCGCAGGGGGTTGCCCAGCAGCAGCAGCAGCAGCATCGCAATGCGAATTCTCAGAGCAATACTGAGGTGGGTCCTGCCAGCAGACCTGCTGGAGCTCGGCAAGCGCCTCGTAGCCGTAGGATATTTGGCAACAACAACCCGCCGCAAGAAACTACCGAAACCCGAGGGCTGGACAACCAAGGACTTTTGCAACTCCAGAACCAAAGGATGAGCGAGCAAGACCAGGCAGCCAGCGAGCTTGGCCAGCTTCTGCGTCGACAGCGCGAGATGGGCTTGGCTATAGGCAACGAGCTGGATCTACACAACCAGCTGCTTGGTGAGCTGGATCAAGATGTTGACCGCACAAACGGCAAACTCGGCACTGCACGCCGTCAAATCAACAAGCTCTAATAAGAGTAAATCGCCTCCACAATGTTTCTTTACCAATTTCATTCCAGTTGCACCTTTAAATTAATAAGAGGGGAAAATGTCATGCTTTACTCCTAGGAGATCTGCTTCCACGTCCATGCGTTGGATATGGCTCATGCTTTTCGTTGCCAGAGTAGCTGCGATAGCCTGTCCCCCGTGATTCTGGCGACCGTGACCGTCTTCTTTCTGGGCCGCCACTGGATCTGGATTCCCTAATGCCTGCTGAACGCTGCATCTTTTTCCCCATCTGCTCGTCCCGCATGATCCGCTCCAGTTCGGTTTCTGGCCGCTTCTGAATCGTTGCCGCTGAATTACTCGACGCTGGCTTATCGGTTTTCAGCCTCGAATCAGCTGCCTTGAATGCATTTTTCTTCATCACCGGTGTCTTAAGCGTCGTTCCAAAGCCCCCGCCCAACTTCATTGAGCCCA
>JANBOK010000543.1:0-10461 GCA_027595805.1 Coemansia sp. Benny D160-2
TTGCGAACACAAACTCCAGAAACCGAACACGAACCGCGCAATCGTGAACTGCTCTGCAAAGGAAGAAGAAGAAGAAAGCATTCGCGAATGGCAATCCTAGCTTATGCACATCATAGGTAATTTAAAGGTATATAATATGAAAACATGTTGGAAAATTATGCTAGCAGTAGGGAGTAAAGTTAAACCATTGCATTTCAGCGGTGAATGGTCCCTGAGACCAGTCGACGGTCCCAGCCCATCCACTTGTCTGTGTGCCATCCCAGATCCCCATCCTCGCACGACTTGCATCCGAAGGAAACTCCTGTGCACCCTTGTTAAGGGTACGCAAGAGGATCCCATTCAAGTACCACTTGACACTATCTTTGTTGAGCTCAATGGCATAGTCCTGGAACGTAGTGCTTAGATCTCCGTTGTTCTGGGCGGCACCAAATACTTCGGGAAGATTGTCAACTCTATGTGACTGCACGTAATACATAGTTTGGACATGAGTGGTGTCCTTTCCAACCCACTCGAAATCAATCTCATCAGAGGGTGCTGGTCCGAGAAGAAGCATAGCTGTAACAACGCCGCTACCGCTACCTATGCGTATGCGTGCCTCAATTCTTCCATAATAAAAGTCCCAAGGATAGACCATGGTGGTTCCGCACGACCCTGTTAGTTTCCAAACCACCGAATTGCCTGTCTGATACGCATTCTCTGGACACCATACAAAGCTGAATTTCGACATGGCGTCGGATTTGGAAAAGTCAACAAAGTCGCTATTGCACGTATATTGTCTCCCAGTTGGTTCTTGCGAATAAGTGCCCGAAACAATCTGCCCAGATTGAGCATCTGGGGTTGGTGACGAGCTTGATGATGTAGCTTCGGACGATGCCGATGATGTCGTTGACGTTGATGCTGTTGTGGATTGTGGACTTTCTGTTGTCTGAGCTGCGCCGGTCGTGCTTGCTTGTATCTGAGTGTTTGTAGCTGCTCCATTATCCGGAGAAGCTGCAGAAGTCATATCCGCCAGATTTACTTGTCCGCTTCCTGGAGGAATAACTGTAACCAAGTTCCGCCTGTGTACATCGTCACGCAAGTAGAGCTCGCCTAGCTCGTTGTTTGAAGGGGGAGTATCCAGAACACCGCGAATCCTTGGGCTGAACAAATCGTTGTTTATGTCCTGGCCAAAAAAGGTCTCTCGTAGACATATCCCCTCAAAGCCCACAACCACAGGCACGATGTTTAGCAATAGCAAAAGCGCTCGCACGAAAAAGTGCAAAACCCGAGTCATTTTATAACAAACAACACAAATAAATACACAAAAATTATCGAAAGTGATGAAAACAAAGCTAGACAAAGAAGGATGGGCTAGCGGGCCAAGAAAAACAAAACTAATGACAACAACAACAATGTTTTTTTTGGCGGAAAAAAGTATAGTGCATATAATGTGTGTTCCACAAACCACCAATCCACATATCTGATTAGATTATACCAATATTGGATCTGATTAGCGTATCAATTAAAGATAAGCAAGCTTTGAAAGTTTGGGAGCATGCAATCTGCAGAAAGCAAATTTCAAGGCAAGGATAGTTAGAGAGGAAAACAGGGTTATTCAAATTCAACACTTTTCGCTCTCTTGGAAACTGATATATTACTCTAAACTTTCTGTACTATCTCTCCTTTGTTGTAAAGGTAAGATTTCACCACAATCGGGGCCTTAATCGTGTGCTTCTAGCCTTTCGACACAGGGCATCGAGGATCGTTTGGCGATTTGGATGAAGGCGCAGATTCACTTGCTTTTTTTTCCTTGCTAGTCCTGCCAGCAACAGACATCAATTGTACTTATTGAATTGCCTCTGGCCTTAACCTGTAGAATCGAGAGTTTCGTACTGCCTACTGAACCGGGAATAGAACGCATTTAGTCACTCGAAGCAGCAATGTCCACCGCCGGCCGCAAGTTTCTTACCTCCATCAACTGGCCCGTTGTCAACTCGGTCCTGTCGAAGCACACAGAGATCACAAAGTCGCTTGGTGCTTTCCGCAAGGGCTACGAGGAGGCTGAGCGCCAGCTTACGCAGCTCCAGGAGGCCGATCGTCCTGTGGATTTCGAACACTACCGTCGCATTCTGAAGAACACGGATATTGTCGATAAGCTTGAGAAGATCTCAAAGAGCCAGAACATCACCAAGGTCGACCTTGCAGACCAGCTGAAGACCATCTCTGCATTTGAGGCAAAGGCTGTTGCATCTGCCGAGCAGTACGTTAAGGAAACCCAGGCAAACCTTGCGGATCTCAACGAGACAGTGAAGAACATTGAGCAGGCTCGCCCTGTCACCCAGCTCACTGTTGACGATGTTGCCAATGCCAGCCCTGAGATTGTGAAGCGCACAGAGGAGATGGTGAAGAAGGGCCAGTTCACGGTTGACGGCTACGACGAGAAGTTCCCCAACCTGTCGCTTCTCTAAGCAGAATCCTCTGCAGCTGAAATTGCAAGGCTGTTTTGCCTGTCTATCTAGCTATAAGGCCTTTTGTTTGTGATGGGTAGTTACACTTTGGCATTCTGCTTTTCTTATTTCTAGAGCGAATTTTATTTTATTGAAAAAAAGTCAATGTCTCTGATATTTCCCCCAATGGTACTACATTTCTACTTTGCGCTTCTTGCGCACAGCCATTGTCAGGTCGTTGACTTTTGGAGCCGCAGCGGCACTACCGGATGGATTATTTCCCAAAGATGTGCCAGTAGATTTCTGAGATAGAGGCGGGCCGGATGTTGTGACTGTGACCACTGGTATCGAGTGCTTGGAGTCGAGATAAGCGTCGAGGCGTGCGGTTGATGACGCTGATTTTTCTCTGTCGGAAAAGTCCATTTCGTGGTCAAAAAGAGCAACCAGAATGTCGTCATACGCGTCAAATGACAAGGCACCCTCGTCAGCAGTATTGACACTTTGTTCTGGCAGATCCGATGGCAGGGGGCTCAGGCTTGCCACAGGGATGGATGCCGAAATATAGGCGGTGCGGTGGCCTGATCCGCACTCTTCGCTTATAGCAAGCATCTCAAAAAGCATAGATACAGACCAGAAGGCACCGTGTCGTTCAGAGAGCAGTCGCGTAATTGGGTCGTCAGGAAACTGCAGCACACAGTTGCAAGCAAGGTCGTTCTTGGGATACGGCGAACCCCAGACCCACTTGACAGATGATCCACTGGCGGCACCGGATTCAGCTGGTAGTCCATTGTTGTCTGTATTAGACACAGAACTCGATAGTAGCGGCAGGGAAGCCTCGCTTTGTGTGGAGCCGGGAATGGCAATATGGGCCAGTATACTGGCCGCACAACTCGGATCAGCACTCTGGTCATCCTGGCTCTTTCCTGCTGACACTGCATAGCCCAGGCCCAGGTGCATCGTGCCCTGCCACCACTTTATCAGCGCCATATCGCTGAGAATATGTTTCCCACTGCTTTTCTTGGACTGAGCAAAAAGATACTCTGGCTGAGCCCTTGCAAACAGATGGACACCAATGTTAGTGACCCCGCCAACACAGCTGAATCGCTGAAGCGAATGCAGATATCCGGCAACCAGAGTGCGTGCTAGTGGCATGCGGGTGGTAAGTTCGCCTGTTGTGTCGACCTTTAGAATGCTCGTGTTGACAGTGACGGTAGCAGCAGGAGCAGCAGCAGGAGAGCCCTTATCTATTTCCTGCTGAGAATAGGTGCTTGAATTGTGGAGGCTGCATGAGACATCGACGGCCGTTGTAACAAACTCGTGGGCCTCGATGCCGGCTACAAGGCAGCTGTTCTGCGAAACAAGAATAAGTACGCGGCGCGAAAGAGTGCTGGTTGCGCTGAAGTGCCCGTACTTGCGCTGTGGCGTCAGCGAGTCTACCGGATGGTCGGATGTGCAAATCACGCGCACAGAAAGTGTTTCGCCGGCGGGAAGCTGTTTCCTGAGGCACTCGGCAACACTCTTGGAAATCACCAACTGCTCCTTCTTGCTCATACGGGATGCTTTTCGACTTTCCAGCGGCATATCTATTTCCAGCGAGGTGTTTCTTGTTCCAAGCTATATCCTAATGTGGTATGCGAAATCCAAAATGCGAGGGCAATACAAAGAAGACTGTTCAAGATATAAAAATGATTTGAAAAGGATTTTCCATGAATCGCCGCATATCTGGCAATATGTTCGGATATGTGCAGAAAGCAGCAACTGAGGATTTTGGGACATTTTGTAAAAAAAAAGTGAAATATAAAAAATTACTGAGAGGCTTGCTCATTATCTCTTAATTGTTAAAAGAAAGGGTACACGTGATTTTCCATGTCAGCAGTGTGTCTTGCAAGAACGAGCTTGTACAGTTGAACTTCTATGGCAGTGTCGCGTTTATCGGCAAGGGGCTGATGCAAATTCAATAAGGCTCGTAATGCCTGCATGGTAGAGTGGAATTGGCCGAACAACATAGCGAACACCGAGTCATGCCGCTACAAAGGTGTGCATTGCTAAATTTCCGTACTGCCTTTGTAATAATATGTTGAATCCAGCGAAGTGGAAACCTTTCCAATCACCTTTATAATCGATCTGTTTCTGCATTATATCCATGTTGCATTTGAAAAAGAAAAGCAATTTCTTCTTTCTTTCTTTCTTTCTGGTTGTGAATAATTGATAAAAAGAAAAATGTCAGACAAGACCGGATATTAAGGAGTTTCAACATTAAGACTGTATTTTCGGAAAGCTCAAAAAATTCAATTTTATTAAAAAAAATAAATGTTTTATGCAATGCTTGAACGGAACAGAGTAGTAGAAAATGTAAAAAATTGAATATGTGGCAGATATACAAAGCAAACAGACAGAAATACTGATGTTATCAGTGCAGAAAATGATTTGTCTTTTGCATCCGACAATAGTCCGTTCTATTTGTTGTCAAAAATGAGATTAATCATCTGTATTCGCTTATCGTAAAAAACATAATATTAGCTGAGCATTGCATACTTGGCAAACAATAGCAATATTAGGAACAAATGAGGCAATGCATGCATATGCTCAATATATGGGCACTTTTACGGACAATAAATGCATTGGCAGTATTCATCCGCAAAAGAGCCAGTTTTTTGCTTGTGCTGTTGTACAGACAGCACATGTCTAGGATTCGTAATTCAGATATTGAGCTCTCTATGGCTGGTTTGTACAATAGCAATGGTAATGATAATAACAGACACGATCCTGCATTCACCACCACAATTGAATTTCAGCGTAGGCAAGCTGGAGAGACATTGGTTTATTTCCTAATATAGTGACGTGTATGCGTAATCTCAACAAAATAGCCAAGTCAATTTACAACATACTGACACCTAGACAACTTTGTCTTGTTGCTGATTTCTGCAACAAGATCAATACAGGGAGGACGCGGAAGATTCCAGAATAAAAACCAAACACATGTGAAGACTATGGAGGCCACAGCTACTAGGGCGGTTTGCTTGCTTGCACCAACAAACATTCCAAGCAATGGAAAGAGACATCCATCCCTTAACCATTGCACAGTGTTGAACGGTTCTCATGGACTGATCTGCTTTCTTTATTTCTTATTATTTTGTGTTTGGTAACTGTGGCGGTGGTAGGTGAACTGGAGGTAACTTTTATTTAATAAAGTTTATATTAGAGGGACATTTTGTTGTAAACGGATATCCCTATTTCCAGTTCCGCAACGGACGGCTGGACTGCAAAGTTATGTAAACATTATATTTGTTTAAACCAAAAGACAAGAAGAAAGCAGCAGCCCGAATCCGTTGAGCCGATTGTACGGAGGAACAACTCAGCGCTAATAGCTCCAAAAATAACAAAATAAAAATAAGGGGAAATAGCCAAAGAAAGCAGCCGGACCATGTTCCCTCTGTCAAGCAGTAGTAAACACATCTGACAGACAAAGGAAGAAGTATGACGATGATAGAGATACGGACAAGCGGGACTGGAGAAAAAACGCTAGTATTATTTGCAATAAACAATTGCAGACCGCAATCCAACCGACATTAAACTAATACTGCCTTCTTTATTGGATCTGCTTTATTTTGACATTGACGACCGATTGGGAGGAGTGGCCAATGTCGCAGACATAAAATACAGTAGCAGGGGCGTGGCTATTGGTGCTTTTGATCCCCTAGCTGGAAGCCGGAAACGATGATGCTCCCGAAAATGCAAAAAAAAGAATACAGACATGAATATTAATGGAGGAGTCAGATGAAAACCGTTGGGTGCAAGCGAGCCAGCCAGCCGTAGACGATGAAGGCCCATGAGCTCAGACAGCGCTTTGTTTGAATTGTTTGTATTTTTTGTCATATTAAATACGCTTGCATTTGGCGATTGTTTCTGGAGGGCTAACATCATATCAGCCTTGTTGCGATTGTGCTTGGACAGAGCAAAAAATAAAGCACAAAAAGAACAATGGCCCACCCAACACAAAAAAAGTTTATGCCAGTTATCAACACAAACAAGAGCGGGCGTGGTTGACAAGCAGTTTGTGGCAACAATGCAATCTGACAGCGTATGGTTTCCAGTTGCATAGAAATATATATAGATAAGCAGAACAACGGCTATAAACTGGCATTGGCGAATTCGACGTAATTGTTGGACTAGGCAGAGAAGAATGGGAGGCATTGTTCTCCCTCATATTTTTATATTCGATGGCCACAGACACTGCGATCTTTTCCCGGCTTTTTCCAGCAGGCGGACGCTGACTCGCGCACACAGGCTGAGCAGAACAATGGCTTGTGGTTAGGTTTGCATGGCGCCCAGCAGCACGGTGCGCTTTCTCTCGCAGATAGGCACAAATGGACAACAAGCTGAATCACGCGTACACACCTCACTCACAAAAAAAAGGCTGAAACACCTCGATGAGGATGGGTGCCACATGTACTTGATGCATGCTGCTGGGTTCGAATGCTTTCTACTCGCTCTGCAGCTGAGCATCAAGTTAGACAGGCTTCAGAGAGGACAAGCTGCTGGTGGCAGCAAGCGCAGGAGGCGATAGGCGTGGGTTTTTGGTGCAAAGCCAAGCATAAAGAAATCTTCAGGCATCAAGAAATGCTTGAATAGAGGAGGGTATAAAGACAGTAGGTAGCCCACCCACCCCCTGCGTTCAGGCCCCAGCAGTCGTCCCCACCCCCTCTTGCTACAGCGCTATTTTTCCGAGCCAACGCTCCCTTTTAAACGCGCCTGCATTACCCATCAATTTTAGCAACACCAGCAGCCTGTCTACTTTTTTATTTTATATTATTTCATTTTTTTTACTTCATTCTCCTTGCCTGCACTCTGTGAAGTCAATAGCTCACTCTAGCCATCAGAACCTTGTCTCTCTTCCATGCTCTCAACAAGCTAATCTCTTTTCACTTTTATCTTTCCTCGCGTCTATCATTCGTATTCTAGCTTCTGTGCCTTTCGCCTTTGGAGCCCACACTTCAATCATATTCGTGTGATAGAGGTGATAGATAGGTAGATCGCCGCGCTGTCTTGGAACGTATCTAGGGTAGCACAACCGCATTTGACTGGATTTTATAGCCATTGGCAAGCGCACAGGTAGGACGCAACTGTTGAAAGCCTTCATGCACACATCATCCCCACCGCATTTGTCCCAGCACCTGCCACCGCCTCCGCAATCGCCCGCACCATCGTCTCCATCGTCGTCGCTGTCAGCTTCCAGGTACGTATCCACACTCAAACCACTGGTGTAAGAATTCGCAAGCACACTGTGCATTCTGATCGCGGTGGAATTGGGACTCCGCACAAGAAAAGAGGAGAATCCGCCTTTTCTCCCCCAATACGACCCATTCATATCACAGATACCACAAAGAAGCCCAACAGCGCTAAAAGGGGTTCCAAAGCTTTCTTTTGAGGGAGGTTATGTTGCTGCCGATCGCGCAGAAGCAATGAACAGTACGCCTAGCATATGTGCGTGTACTCTTGGCTCTGTGCATCTGAAACATGTTTATTTCTGCAGCGTCCAGGCAGGACACGGGTCATTTAAGGGATGTGCACATCCAGCTCTTCTCAATGCCTGACTCCTTTCTCTCTCCCTCTCTCTGATTCTGTTATGCGGATGATGCTGTAAAAGATTGAAAGCTACTGAAATAGCCATCAAAGTGTTCTTTCTATTGTCGTCATTACATTGGCTTTGTGATTGATACCAAAAGACACTTTGATTTACAGCGCTCTCTTTTTGCGTGTAACTGTGCGCCATGCATATTGCCACAAAAGTCATATCCTATTCTGCCTAGTAGCGCTCCGCTCAGTCCTTCCCCTGTGCTCCAGTAGCTTTACATATAGACACAAAAGAGCGGACGCCACAAGCAGGATACTCGAAAAAGATCCTCATGGCCCGGGTGCTGGCCATTCCCAGCCTCGGAAGCAGGTGTATGAGATTCGATTCGATTTGATTTGATGATGGCTGGGAATGTGGCGGCTCCATCATGTGCTTGTGCGGTTACCATTTCCTTCAATTCTGATATTATCAATGCGCTTTTATGAGAAGGGGAGGGTTTACATACGCCTCTCTTCCGCACTAATTGTTGCTAGCTGCGCTGATGGGTTCCAGTACCAAGAAAGTCCAAGCGCCTGCCATTGTTTCCTAAGCAAGCGCTTCTTTCTTGGAATGATACTCCACTTGGCAGATGAATGAGCCATGTTTGTCTATCTATTTATCTATCGCTTGCCTGTGTTTGACTTTGTATCTGCAAAGACCAAGAGTACGCGTTGGCCAGTTGTCGATTCATAAAAAACATGTTTGAATGCAAGGTCACTGAAATGTTTGAAGGATGTTAAAGCAGCTTTTCAGCTTCCTTTTCAACGGCAATTGGCACATGTGCTAGCTGGCTAGCCTGTATGCTAAGCCATAAAATGCACGCGCTTCTTCTGTATGCTATGCGCCTATCGCGTATTGTCTGTGGATATGACTGGGAGGAGCTTGCGGATGCAGGTGTATACATGCTTCCTGCGCCTAATAAAATGGAGCTTCTGCACTGCAACAGTATGCATGCCTTTTTTCCTATTTTAACAGCCTATGCTAAAGATGTGCAATTGTCGTTGTGTGTATGCAGCACTAACATTTTTTTATCTATTATGCTCATTTTCCACCTTACGTTTTGATCTGCAACAAAATGTAGCTTGATACAGACAGTAAAGGTCGCAAAGAGGTCGACTATGAGCGAGGACCAAGGCGCCTCTGTCCATCAACTCGAAGAAGCCAGCCGCGCGCTCGCCACATTGTGTAATAGCATATCAGCCGAAAACGAAGAGGTAAGAATTGATGTTGATGTAGCGAGTGGCACCACCTTATCGGTTCTGGGTGCTGGGCAGTTCGTTGACTACGCACTGCGCATTAAGCTCGGCAAGAGCAGGAATGACGCCCTTAGCCTTGTCAAAGGAGACCACGTGGCGATTTAATCCCAGCCAAGGACGTAATGTGACTTTCAGCACTCCAGTTGCGCAATACTTTGCTCAAAAACGTTGTCGCAGATAATGGAGCAAAGCGTGTTTGCGTATGATGCAACGGAATCATATTTCGTCTTGTTTTGGTCGGGAATTGATTGGTCATGTGCAATGTGCATCGGCTTGTTTCTCTGTTTTGGGCCCCGCAATGCGCTCTCGCCTGCGTGTGCAGCATTCATTCCTTCAGCTAGAGTTTAGCTCAGTGCTGGCGCCTTCTGCGCAGCGGTTGCCTGTGTTACTTGTGACCTTGATATTAAAAAATCCGGATAGGCCTCATGTGCCCTTTGGCGTCTGTGCCCTCTCAGCCAATCGATATCCGCAAAAAGCAGTAACACCACCCGTTGCTGCTGCTGCTGCTGCTGAGTTTCTATTGATGTGGGATTGTTTTTGTTTTATTCCTGTTGGGTACAGAAGCACTGAACTGCAGTCCAAGTCTGTTGCGTGTTTCCGGGTACTGTCGATGCTTGATTGAGACTATCCGAGTGAGGAGGAATCGCTTTTTCCCCCTCTTTTCTGGAAAGAGCGAAAAACTCCGCCCGTCTTCTCAACAAGGCCAGCGACCTTTGCTCGGCTGTCGGGAAGGAAAGCGGCTACAACACAGGAATGTTTTCCTCCCTTTTCGGTCTCTCATACCTTTTTGTGTTTCTGTGGTGCCGATATCTGAGGCAGTCTAAGATGCAATACGCGGCAGCCTCAGCATCTGTGCACATCCTCGCTGGTCATGGTTTGCATCCAGACCAGAGAGCAGCGGAAGCAGCAGCAGAAAAAAAGGGGTCTCTTCTGGGGAGAGGCGAAAGGCCTAGCATGCGCATATTCCTGGATTGCTGCACCAGTGGGCGTCCCCTGAACGGATGGCCTCCTTTTCTCCTCTTGCACTTTCTACCCGGCTTGCCACCATCACCATCACCACCACCACCAACAATAATAATAACATGGTTCGCCGTAGCTACCATCTTTTCCTTCTTCCTTCCGTTTTCTCTCCCTTCTTTTTTTTCTGATGCCTCTTGCAGTCCCT
>JANBOK010000544.1:0-10439 GCA_027595805.1 Coemansia sp. Benny D160-2
GTATGTGACAATAACCAATAGTTACTTTTGTTTTTAAAACCAATATATGCAGTGGCACACTCTAGTCACAATCAACTAATGTTTAAAATTTTGCTATATAATATTCATACAATTAAAGAAGCAATGTAGAATTTTCACAAATGTTTAACAGCTTTTGGGAACTTTAATAAAAATTGGTTTACATTTGGATAAAATAGTTTGGCGAGATATGGTAATAATAGAAATTTTGCCATGATCGCATTTCTGCCATATTTTATACAAAATTTGTAATATCTTTTAATGGATTCTTTCCATAATGTTTTTAGCAATATATTTAAGATGTTGTATGTACAAAACTGTGTGCGTAACTAATAATACTGCACTTTAATTATTCACACTATTCTTATGCATTCATTGTTTATACTAATATGCCAATACCCTTCATATCGACAAAATTTTTGCGCTTCAAATGTACATGTAGGTTATTATAATTGACCTCTGATGTCTGAAAAATAACTGTTTTATTTAAATTTTATCTGTATTTAAGTTCCCTTAAAATGAATTATAACCCTATTTACGCATATTTAATTAAAATATCAATAAAGATGCAACGGGGGAGGGAAAACCCAAAACAAAAAGTTTATTACGAAATAGATGGCAGAACCGAGACGGAGAGAGAGGTGTTCTGGCGGGCAACAAACGCGTTGTAGGTGTACATGCAGAGCAAGAAGGGCTGGAAAAACACCATGACGACCCAGAAGATCCAGTTACGCAGGGCGTGCTGGTTCTTGTACCAGAGCACCTTGTCGGAGGCGAAGATCAGCGGAATCTGCATCATCTGCGAGAAGAACAGCATGCCGTGGTTCCAGCGGTGGCAGGCAACGACAACGGTGACCTCGTGGAGAATGCTGGAGAAGAAGAAGGTGGCGGCCATTGCGGCAAGAGGCGCCGGAATGGTAATGCGTAGGTGGCGGACAAACCCGCCAACGGTGGAGGGGGTTGCACTACTGGGCCTGGTACCCCGCTCCTTCTTCTTAGTGTCGGTTTCGTTTGCATCGACGCCTGCGGAGGAGGAGGCCTTGTACACGCGCCAGTTCTCGCGTATGGGCATGTACACGTGGCGTGCCAGGAACATGTGGACCGGTCTGTTCCACTTGCGCGAAAACTCGTCCAGGCCACGCGCGTTCCACCAGTCGTCGTAGAAGCGGCGGTCGGCAAAGCGGGTGAGCTCGGCAAAGCCGTTGGAGATCGAATCAAAGGTGATGAAGAAGAAGAGCAGCCAGCACGTGGCCATGGGTCCCATCAGATGCACGGTAGTCATCAGTACGCCGGTCTGCGGCATGCGCTCCAGATGCGGAATCATCAGATGCGCAACCACGACGTAGAAGACTACAAAGATCCCCGCGGTGCCTGCCATCTTCTCGGCCACATAGAGCCACCGGATCCGCGGGGTGCGCGGGTACTCGAGCTCGTACACAAGCGTTGGGCTCAGCTGGAACATGAGGAAGTTGTGCATCGTGAGGGTTTGCGGAAACCGCGCATTGGCGTACGGACTAAGCACGGAATCCAGCTCGCGCAGCCTACCACTCCCTTTGTGCTGGTGGTCATCCTCAGAAGAAGAAGAAGAAGAAGAAGTGGGGCTGTGTGAGGTGAGTTCGCTCCGCTCGCGTAGCGCGCATGCCAGGCGGCGCGTGGTGCTGAGGTACGAGTGGATCTTCATCCAGTTGACCACCGTGTGGAGCGCAAAGAAACTGCGCTGCGTCCACGGCCATCCGCGAGTTCCCTGCCACGCGTACCAGAATGCAAGCCAGCCGATCTCCACCGCCGCATGCAGACACATTGCGCACACGCTGTTGCGCGGATCAAGGAACGCAGGCTGCCACTTACCACTGGCTACCCACACGTACCGGACAAACGGAACCACGAAGAAGGTGGATGCAACGAGCGATAGGTCGCTCAGTAGCAGATCCTTCCCGCGACTAAACACCAGTACTGCGAGGTCGCTTGACAGAACCTCGCCGTTGTGTTCGTAGTGCGACGAGAGGAGCGATACAAGGTACGCGCCAATTATTGTCCAGAAGCACGTTACGAGGCCCCGGATCGTGTCGCTCCCCTGGTACATCAGTTCTGTGTAGTCGAGAATCGATGTGCGTGGCTGGAAGAATATCGCCATCTTGTTCTTGTTTTTCTTCTCAAGCTCGACCTCTGTCTGGTCTTCGCTGGCTGCCGCTTCGTCGTTATCGCTGCGGTTATGCTGTTCCCGGCTGCTTCGTAGCGACCTGTGGAGCGACGGCGTGTATGGCGGCGGCGGAAGCCCCTGCTTTTGTTCTAGCTCCAGTTCGCTTCGTGACTTTTGCGGACGCAGCTTTGGCGAGCCCTGCGATGACGGCGGCCTTGACGCTGCTTGCAACATAAACATTTTCTTGGCACTTTTTTATTTACACCCTCCCGCTCGCGCACGGCTAACTGATCAAGGTAAAAAAATACGCAGCAACTACTAAAGGAAATTGTAGAAAACTAGAGGGAGAAGGAGAAGAGAAAAGGATAAATTAATAAAAGAGATAGACTAAGAGAGGGGAACAGAAGCACCGATATAGAAAGATAGGTATTATGGAAAAGAAAAAAGTGGAAAAAACGAGACTTTTAAGAGGCGCTAGAAATATACGCTTGCTAAAAAGGAGTGTATGCCTGATGCCAAGCGATAGCTGTGATTCTTACAGGTGCAAGGGAAAAGCAGCTGGACTCGCTTCCTTGCTCGTTTATTCATGCAGGGAGGTTTTCTCTTTTCCCGCCCTTTGCAAGTCTTTCTCTTGCTTATCAACAAAGAAGCGAACAAAAGAGGGGGTGGTGATAATGGTGGTGGCAGTCTCGGCTTTTTGGAGCCTCTTTTGTCCACCACGACTTCGGAGAAAAAGAACACCGAAAATTCCGCCCTTCCACTTCCACTTTCTAAGCTTTATTCGCATGACTGCTCTCGGCCTTCAACTGAATATCTCTCTTTTTTCTTCCTCATTCTGCTAATGCCAATGATGAAATGAAATGAGCCTCCTCTCCTTCTACAAACACACGCGGGACAGGCAAGAGAAAGAGAAAAGAAGTGGTGGTGGCGTCTTGGCTGGACAGGCAGGGTAATTTCCTGTAAGGCTGTCTGCTCTTTTTTGCTTTACGCATTACAGGGTATTGGAAACATAAAATTATTGGGATACATGGTGGCTAAGACAAGCCACGCTTGAATTTACCTTTATGCATGTCACGAGCTTTGTATTCGGGCCCTCGTCTCCATTAGTTGTCCTGTCCTGCATCTTCAGCTACATCTCCGCTCTGACTATTCAAGGCTGTGTTCGCCATCTAATCGACGATGAGGTAAGGAGGAGGTTATTGGCGATCCGCAAAAAAAGTGCGGAGAGCTAACTTCCTTCATTGCAATTAATGGCGAAAGATGGAAGCAGGCGATCTGTGCCGGACAAAGAGGGGTCCTTCTTTCTCCCTCCTGCCTATTCTGCCGAGCGTGGCACTCCCCCAATCGGCTGAAGCGAATTCAAGGTTACCAAATCGCCTCCCCCCCCCCGAATAGCCGAGAATGAAAGAAGGAAAGGAACGAAGACTTGTCGGTGAATGGAAAAAGGCGAAATGAGCTAGGATTTCTAGCGACCACCACCTAAAGAAGAATAAACGGCGCTTGACTGAAGCTAATCCCAGCACAAGCTTAAGAAAATATTGCCCAGTCAGTGCCATCAAAACAGCAGGCCAGGTCACTTGCCTGATGTTTCCGATTCTGTTGCACCTGGGTTTTTTTTTTGCAATTGCTTGTTTCTTCGCCCCCCGAGATTCAAGTCTTTTTTTCGGACACATTAAGGGAAGGACGTGTGATTTGTACTTGCGAGTGAACTCATTTGTTTGATATGTTGCCCTTGTTTTTTTTGTTTTAAATAGCAGGCTGTTTGTCGCATTGTTCTTGTCACCCACCTTTCTTTTTCTTCCCTCTTCTTCCTTGTCTTTTTATCAGGTACAATATACTCTTTCCTTTTTTCCCCTTTTTTTACAATTACCTCTTATAATTTTACTTGCTCAATTTGTAATAAAGCTAGAAGACCAACAGGACGAACACTCGCCATAACAAATAAACAACAACAGCATCAGTAGTCAATAATAGTAGTAGTTCTAGTTAACCATGGACGTCTCACCAACCCATAGCGCGTTTCTCCAAACAGACCTGGGACGCTCCATACCTCAGGACGACATAGACCTTGTGCGGGCCGCAGTGGACTGCACATCCGAACAGCTGACACTCTTCACCACCCTTTCCAACATTGACTCAATCGATCCCACCGCAGGATGGTCCCAGATGCAGCGACGAGTCGCTGACCTCTACGCTATATCCTTTGGTCAGGCGTTGGTTCACAACTCCCGTGTAAATATTGATATTGTGTTCCTTGATTTCTGCGCTTACTCCCCAGAGGACATGGCGCCCTTCTCGCTATCCAAAACCCTTGTTGCCTCTAAAGGTGAGTTTAACTGTTTGTTGTTGCTATTGAGACCTTAAATCGCCTGACTTGCTATCTGCCATTCATTTTCCATTTTCGATTGTTTGAAGCCCTTTTTTTTTGCCCGGCTCCAGTCATGTGCTTGTTTTCTATTTCTTCTGGATCTGTGGTGGTGTTGGTTTGTGCTGCCAGCGGAGCTACTACTGCTAATTACTATTGCTAATACTTTCTTCTTTGCCTCTTCCTTCTTTGGAGGGACAATGGCTGGCTGGCTGGCTGTTTTAATTGTAGACAAGCATGCGATTCCCACATGGTGGCCATCCGCAATGGTCCAGAACCTTGTTGTGTGCACGCAGTTCTCCAGCTCGCCGGAGCCTAGCAATGGATATCCGAATCAACGCAGCTCGGCACCGTTCCCGCCCACTCGGCGTCCGATCCCATGGACCTCCTTCTCGCATGTCGCATTGGGCGGCACATTCGACCACCTGCATGTGGGCCACAAGATCCTGCTGACGGCAGCAGCGCTGGCGGCCACCAAGCGCGTGGTCTGCGGGATCTCAACCGACACGCTACTGGAGAACAAAAAGTACAGAGAGCAGCTGGAGTCCTACAGAACACGCGAGCTCAGCGTGCTCTTGTTCCTGCGTAAGATCCGGAAGGATCTGATTTTTGAGCTTGTTCCCATCGATGACCCGTATGGCCCCACAGCCACCGACGCGTCTATTGGCGCCCTGGCCGTGTCCCACGAAACCCTTTATGCCTCGAATGCGCTCAATCTGCGTAGAGCCGAACATAAGATGCCCCCTATGGCGTTGTTGCCCATCGATCTTGTTGTCTCGCCTGCTGTAGATTCCGATGGCAGCCATTCGTCGTCTACCGCGAACGGTATCCGCGCTTCTGTGTCTAATGAGAACAGTGCGTTGAAGATCAGTTCAACAGATATCCGCGCGTCTCTAGCAGAGAAGCAGAACCGTCGCTGAATGTACCCCCTTTTCTTTTCTTTTAAATAATCAGTGTATCTCTGTCTCTTAGTAGAGGAAGAAAGGGCGGGGCGGAGTTGGTGTGTAGGTACTTGTTGCTGCACTAGCACCGATCTGTTTTTTACACTTAAACACATACTCCTTCTCATTCGCCTTCTCCCCTACTGCCTGCTTAGCCATCACTGGTTTCTAATATCATATATATATTTTCAACTATCATATTGTACATCAAATCCACCACCTTTCTATCTCATACACGTTGCTTGTTTGCGATGTCTGCTAGCTGTAGATATGCTTTCACTAGGTCGCCACTCGGGTTGTTTGCAGGCACCGGCAGCTCATCTTCATCCTTATAAGCAACACCACTGGTGTTTGGCCAAACCGTGTTCCAGACAAGTTCTGGATCATCCAACTTACTTTTGGACAAATGCCGATGCTTGGGTTGTTTACTTACCAATAAACTCTCACTGCTGTAATCGTCATGGTGGTAGCTATGATCCTCAC
Source organism: Coemansia sp. Benny D160-2 (assembly GCA_027595805.1). Lineage (NCBI taxonomy): Eukaryota > Fungi > Kickxellomycota > Kickxellomycetes > Kickxellales > Kickxellaceae > Coemansia > Coemansia sp. Benny D160-2. The sequence continues at coordinate 5,948 of JANBOK010000544.1, forward strand.
CATCGGTTGTAGAAGTATTACTCAGAGGATCGGGGTTCCGATTCGGGTGACCAGTACTCGGGGCAGACGACAAATCGTCGGCGGCTGCGTTGTTGCTGGCCGTTATCACAGAACACAGTCTTGTCGCGATCTCTCCTATATGAATGTACATGTGGGACCCCTCACCGCCCATCAGCCCCTCTGCGTCCTCCCACGCTTTATCGATATCCGCATCCAGCATTCGGCCGTCTTTCTCGGAACCATGTTTATTCTTCTGCCTCGGTTGGTGGCACTCGGACATCCAGCAAAGCACTTGGTCAGCCATGATAGTCTGCGCATTCGGGCCAGAAACATCAGATACTGCTGCTGCTCCTAACTCTTTGTGTGTCCCCGCTGGCTGGTTATGTAGCAATGGTGGCGGTGTTATGACTGTGGCGGGTACTAGCGTGGCTGCTGGTTTTGGCGGTGGTGGAAATGATGACAGTACTAGTGGTTGTCCAGACGCCGGTGGTTGGTATTGTTCAGAACCACTGGTTTCGGTTGTTGAATACGCAATACTAGAGCTAAAACTTCCAAACTCGTCAGCATAGCCGGTCTGTTTTTGTTGTTGCTGTTTTTGTTTGTCAATGTCTCCCGAGGACGGTCGTTGAGGCTGGATCGCCGGTGGCAACTGTACGCCCTTCATATCGGAAACGCTATCGTCGTCGTCGTTGAAGAAATCCATATTATAGCAGTGCTGTGTTTACAAACCAATATATTGCTATAGCATAATATAATAGATAAAAAGAGCTTTTTGTAAGAATAGGGTAGAGTTTTTATTGCGGGTATGCAACAATTACCATTTCAACGTGTTCATCGTTTTCGAAAGAATGTGTCGGGTATGGGAAATATGCACATGCCAGGAATGCCGTTTTCGAGTTCATGTTTGACAATATTGATATTAAAGCCCAGTTATGACAAAACCATTTATAAATAGAAATTAATTACCTGCACCAAAAAACACCATGCTCATTTTCAACGGGTAGTGCTTATCCTTCTTTTTTTTCTTAATGGTCAGTCTGGTATGTGGCACTGATTTCCTTTAGTGTCTTCTTCTCATATGGACCCAGTCTAGCAGGCATCTCCGTCTCCAATGTTGTTACGACCAGACGAAGCATGGGCCAGTGAGAGTCAACGAAATTCAACATGTACTTTTTAAACACCCGACGCAAGTCGCTTATCTTTACAGCTGCAATATGCGTGTTGCACCACGTATTGTACTGCTCAGTACTGCTGAACCCGTTGATGCTGTTAGAAATACTTTGCTCCAACACCAATTTGGGGGTCGACTGGTCTGCCACGCTCTGGTATTTTGCCACAGAGCGTGCCAGTTGTATGTCATGGTCGCTGATAAATGAGCCCCAGTCCTTCAGTATATCCATGAAAAGCCGGTTAACTGCACCTATTGCCTTGATAATATCGGATGCCTGGTAGATCCACAGGGAAAGTACATTTGGTCTCTCTCTAATGAAGGCAGACGCACCGTAGGAGTATCCTTTGCTGCGGACTGCATTATTCAATGGTCCGTCTATACGTGACATCAGCAATGTCAGCATTTTCAGTGCAAAATAGTCAAGCGAGATAAGATCGGTTAGCTCGTCATTAAAGCTGCGCTTGCCTGTGGGGTGGAATGGAATGTCGTCGAGCTTCAGTGAAAATAGAGACGCCGAGGATTGTAGTGAATCAACTGGGACGTGTATAAGCAATGGGGGTTTCGTATCTGGAAACCGACTGTTATAAGCTATCGGGAATGGCGATTTGTTTATAACATTCACATCTACTGAAGGGGCCAAACCATCAATATCATTATTGACTTTGGCATACTGGTCATAGCACATCTTCCATTCATTCTCAAATGCGTCAATATATTGCTTTGAATTCTCTTTGGATGGAAGTGAAAGCGCCATAAACCCACCTGTAGCCCGAGCCAGAATGTTCTGTATATCCTTGAGCTTTCTCACAACCTCATCTACTTTGCCCGACTTTGCTTTCTCAATGATATTTGTCAGCACAGCCTCCTGTGCAAGGAAGCTCATATGGCGTTTGTTTGACAACTGCTCGTTTCCTGGAAGCACATCTGTAAAGTGCGACTCAACCGTTAGCAGTATGCTATCAGGACTTATCTTCTCGCTAGCGATGCTGGTGAGAAGGTTTTGAGCGCAAGTTAAAATACGTTCTAGAGTAAACTCGGAAAACAGAATTCCCTGGACTGTCCATTTCAACGCAAGCAGGTAGTTCTTAAATGGAGCTGAGAACCCCACCACAAAAATACTGTCAAGCCCTCTGCATAGAAATGGCTCAGAACCCTGTCCAACGCAAGCGTTGCGTGATGTGACAAGGTCTGTCATTTTGCTTGCAAACTCCAAGTACTGGATCCGCTTTTCATTTTTCAGAGATTCTTTGTCATTATCATACACCACGCCTGCCGGCAGCACCAGATTGGTGTCCAGTAGCACATCCTGGAACAAAACCAAGTATGCGCGCAGCTCTTCAGGAATATCGCCAATTGGTATCTGGATCTGCGCCTCCACAAAGCCAGAGTCCGCGTTGACGGTTTGCACAGCGGTTACTGGTCCAATGGCCCTGTCCAGCACTACCAGACTTTGAGTATGCGGGAGGACTGAGGATTTTGTTGGATCTGGTAATGGAATGCCCCTTTTCATGTAATCGAAAACGCACGCATTGTTTGCATCGACCGCCTTTTTAATGCGGTTGACATACGCCTCCATATTATAAATCTTAGCCACGTTTACCCGTTCTCTCGTCTTACGCTCAGCCTCAAGCTTGGGTCCAAGCTCTAGATCGGGCACCATTGCCACAGAGTACACGGTTCCATCGATAAACCATTTCTTTAGGAGATCGAGCCAGTACTTAACGGGCATTTGGCTCAGCTTGACGGCTATGTCAAACTGCTTTGCCCGCAGTCCAATGCGGAACTTTCCCTGCGATTCTGGCGAAAAGTGGGAAGCCACAATGTCAGACCTAAGCGTTTTCTGCAAAGCTTCGTCTGGATTATTTTCGAAACCCAATGCCATTTCGTCGCTCCGCCGTTTTGCAGCATTCTCGAGTGCATGAGCATTGCCGTAGAAGCGCGTTTTGTAGATTTGGTCCAGCTCGTTCAGCAGCAGGTTCTTGAAATAGCCCTCCTCATAAAGATGCGGAATATCCTGGTCAGCCATGGCATCTCCGTTGCCCTGGCTTCCCTCTTGGTCGGTATAAGGAACGCCTAGCAAGGATACCGAAAGCATCGAGACAATGTAGTCGTCTACTTCGGTGCACAATGAGCTTGCCAACGGCGATGGACGCTCAACAAAGCGGAGGTTCAGAGGGCTGGATGAGGTGCCCGCAAGATACTCCATCATGATCTCGAGCGCAATCCTCGTTTCAACGTCGCCGTGCTTCGGTCCTTGCCACCCAAATCTAAACGAACCAGAGCTGGTGCCAGATGACGGGAATCTGACAGTCTCATGTCGTGGAGAGCCATCGCCTGGCGGAGAGCAGTCCATGGGGGCACGCGAGTTACAGCCGTAACTCTTCACAATGTCCGAAGGGATTGTTTGCAGGTACTTTTCCTCAAAATCGTCGCTGAATGCACCGGTCAGCACAACCGTAATGTTGTTTGCATCGTAGTACTTGTAGTGGTAGTCGATGATCTCCTTGTTCGTGAGGGTGGCGATATCGCGCGTCTTGCCTCCGCTGTCGTTTGCATAGGTGGCGCTGGGGTTGTAAACGAGTTTCTGCAAATGATACTCTGCAAGACAACTCTCTATTCTCGGTTGACCCCATTTCACTGAACACCACGCCTTGCTCCTTGCCGGTCTCGTCGCAATGGTACACCTCGGTGATAAAGTAATCGTCGAGCAGAAGAGGGTTCAAGATGTGGTCCAGAAATACCGGTAGGACGTTAGCAACAGCATCCTCGGCAGCAGCATCGAGCGTGTAGCAGGTATAATCGTCCGTGGTACATGCGTTGGTTCCAATCGAGTAGTTGTAGGCAGCAAGCACGTCGATGTAGCCACGGGTCGGGTGGCGCTTGGACCCGCAGAACACAAGGTGCTCGAGTGTGTGCGGCAGCCCCTTGTTGTTGGGCGCCACGGTCGGAACGTAGATGCTTAGGCTGTAGATTGGCGACGAGGTGCGGCACACCACCACGCGCATTTTGGACGTAAAATGCTTGTACACAGATGTGCGGATTCCATCGCCTGGACTGCTGCTGCTGCTGCTTTTCTGGACGACGATGTCGTCGCTGTCCTTGACAAAAAGAGGCTGTTTCTTTTTGCGGATTCTCGCTGGGCTTGGAAGGGCTGCCAGAGTATTCATGGTTGTAAAAATGTACAAAAATAAAGTTGTGTTTGTGTTTTTAAAAAAAAAGCTTTAGTTGTGGTAGAAGGAAGATGCTGGCGGACGATGAAAATATCGTTTATTCCATTAACCAAGATGCGGAAGGAATAGATGGCGGTTTAAATATGGCGGT
>JANBOK010000545.1:0-10438 GCA_027595805.1 Coemansia sp. Benny D160-2
CAGCGTCGAGTCTATTCTGATCAAGGATGTGCACCTGTCAAAGGAGCTGCAGGCATCGCTGTCGTCGGCGGCTACGCAGAAGCGTATTGGCGAATCCAAGGTCATCCAGGCGAAAGCCGAGGTGGATGCTGCTATGCTGATGCGCGAGGCCGCCGAGATCCTCAACACGCCAGCGGCAATGCAGATCCGCACGCTTGACAGCCTTGTGATGATGGCAAAGACTGCGAATACAAAGGTGATGTTTGTTCCTGTGAACCAGGACTACTCCAGCGGTTCAATCAATGCGTTTGGCGGAGCTGGTTCGACTGTTGGGATTAATATGGATCCCTCATCCATCGCGGGAAAAGGAAAAGATGTGGATGCAAAGGACAATAACTACCTATCTCCAGGCTCAGCAGCCACTACTGGTGGACTAGGACTCCCTGGGTACGTGGGAGCTAACCCGGTTCATAATTCCGTAAAGGATGCAGCCTTGCTCTCTCAAATAACTGAAATGTGATTCCAATAAGATTTGGCAATTATTTATCTTTTACTTGCTAAAGCGCAATGTATTATTTAGTAATAATAAAAAGCTCTATAGCAAAAAAAGACTAATTAGTGCACTTTAAAACAGAGTTGCTTGTTTTAGAGCTTAATCAAATGATTTTGATCATTATTTGACGAAACCTTTGTATTATGCGGGACTTGATTCCCAATATGAAAAAGTAGATTGCTATTTACTCTAAAGAAATGACTCTAGAAATAGAGCTACAGATATAGAGTTGCCTTTATATGATAATCTCATAAACGCGCAAGTATATTAATATACGTTGCTACCATTGTGTGAGTCAATACACACATTACATCAATATTAGGGGGTTTCCTTTGCTAATATAGGAAACGTTTCCTCATTAACTTGTATTAACTTTACTTCCTTAGGATACTCTCCAATATCAAGTGGTTTTCTTTTTTGCCTGCAACAGGATCTTTTGGCTGTGTTAATGTGGTAGAAGGGATTATATTTTTTCTATCGGGCATTGTAAAAAAGATAGAATATTTCTTGTTTTAAAGCAAAAGTGTAGGGAACATATTTTTTGAAGGAAATGGATGAAACAAGCAGCTTTGTAGAAATTTAATTTATACTGAAATTTTTCTAAAATTTACTGTACATGTGTGAATTTGCTATATTGTGAACATCCATTTACATATCATGTATCTACCCACAGTCGTTGTGGGGGGAGAGGGTATGTTTTAAAAAATACCAGAACGTTGAGTTGATGCATGATGGTATCAAGCGACAGGGTCTGATTTTAGTACAACCAGATCCGCGGTTCACACGGAGATATCGAAGGAAGCAGGTCGATACGTAGCAAGATGCAGCCGCCTATAAAAGGCGTAATTCGGAAAAGGCTTAAATAAAATAGTTGTTTATTTTTCTACAGAGTAAATAACAATATTTTAATACTAAAGAAAAAAGTTATTTACGACAGCCTGGGAAAACTACGTTCTGGGATTTTAGATCTTATTTGAAACAGAGTATCTGGTTTGTCGCAAATAACTATTACAAAATGATATTGTTATTTATTCTAAAGTAGAAATAAACAAATACTCTACTTTAGCTTTCCCTGATTAGGCCTTTTATAGTCAGCCGCGACTCGCTACCGAATGCCCTATTACCTCCGATATCTTTGTGGGAACTCTGGATCTGACTACGCTGAAATCAGACCCTGTTGCTCGTTGTCGTCATGCATCAGGTATACTGACTGGAATGTGGGGGAATTAAAATCCCAATCATATCTGTTTCAAAATGGTTTCAAGAAGAAGAATAAATAATTGTTATTAACTATGAAGAAACCTTTCAAACTATTATACCGGATAAGCCATTGCTTTTATACTTTGGCACTTATCACCCGATATGTCTCAAACATTTATATCATTCTTTAAATGTTGAGCTTTGATCGCAGGTTCTTTCTTCCTATGATCCGAGACCTTTAATTCTTAGAGCTGATTGGTATCAGACGCTGATCTCAGGTCTCCACTTCTTGCTCTAAGCAACATATCAGTCACATATGGATATAACATTATCACTTTTTGACAATTGATAAACAGAAATTACCAGTTGTCAAAAGAGGAAAAAAAAGCAGAAATGACATCTAATGATACAAACGCAGCTACGCGTGTAGAATTTTCATACTAGAGGGTTTTAAACCGCTATTACACTTATGGATTATACAACTGTAAACTATTGCAAAAGACAAAAAAAGAAATGTAGGGGAATAACGATAGGCATTACAAAAGAGCTATTGGTGGTGGCGGCGTGATATCGACAACATGGTGTCTATTAGGACTGGCTATTTCTACACGAGAAATGGTTGTTTCCTCTTCACCGTGTTTGCGAAACTCGAGCCCCAAAGAACAGCGGTTGTCTGTCTTGCAAATAGGGCAGCATGCGCTTCTGTCGGTCAGCCAAACGTCAACGCACGCACAATGGAAAACATGGTCACACGAAAGCACTCTTACGGAATCGTTGGCCTCGTATGGAGCCAGACAAATACTGCACTCGAGCGAGGCGTAACGAAGAATACCCAACTCGGCAGACTCCACAGACTTTGCATCATCCCGGCCATTGTTTTCGGATGTTGGGTCCTTTTTTGTTGTTGTTGTTGTTGTCGTGGGGACAGCAGAGTTGTTTGCACCGATGGCGTCCAAATCAGCCTGTGTCAATGTAGTTTGGTGCAAAAGGTGCAGCTCGTCTTTTGTGAATGTGTTGTATGGCTTCGTGGGTCTGTTTGACGGCCTGAATTGGATTCCCCGTCGTCGCCGACGGCTTGCGGATTGCTGGAGCGAGACTACAGAGGCAGTGGTGCTTGGATGCTCATTTCTCTCGCTCCTGGCATTGCCCTGGAATCGCCGAGCATACACCATCGCCACAATAGTTAAAAAGAAGACGCTGGTCGCAATGGATATAAACAGAGAGAGCTGGTTGACCATTGTGCATGGCGAAGAAAAAACAGATAAAATTAAATCTAATAGCGCGTTTAAAGCATGCCCTAAATAATAAAAGCGGTTAGTGGAAATAATATAATATAAAAGAAAGGCGACCAAGAGAAACAAAGTAGCAAATAATAAATGTTTTGCAAATAAATTAACAAGCACTAGAAAATGAAAGCAGAAGAACAGAGAATGGCAATGCCGGTGCCTTTTTATTCTGCAAGAAAACAAATGGTAGACAGCAGCGCTATGTTGTTTAAGCACAGATTTATTAGCAAAAGAAAGCGGGGTGTCAAATGTTGGTTCTTTTGCTTCCTTTCCTAATTAATTTAAAAGTACAGGGTTAAGATTTATAAGAAATAAAAGCAACCGCACATGTGACTAGAGAAAACAAAGGAAGAAGGCAAGGTGAGATGCAAAAGTGCTTGGTTTCATTTCGTGAGCTGCTTTTGTTTTATTTGGTTCACTTTGCGCTGGTTTTGTTTTTTCCTTCCTTCTTTCTTTCTGGTTTACTGCTCTTGCTACTGTTTGCCAGAGCCTTGTTTAGCTGGCATTGCTAATGGGAAAAGCGCAAGGCAAGATAGGCTGCGCAGTTCATTAGAAGCGTAGAACGATTTCTATGAGCTTACGTGATCATCTGCCGGAATTTCAATCACCCTTTGTCATCACAATCTGCTGATGGCGTCAGAGGAAAGAAAGGGAAAAGACAAGTAGTGAGATAGAGAACCAGAAAAAAGAGTGTTCTGATTGGGCGTCTGTTCGCCACAGCGTGCCAAATTCCGGAAAATGAATGAACCGCCTTCAGCGTTTCATGTTTTTTTTTGACAACCAAGGTCTCAATTGCATTAGAGAAGATGTTCAGTGTCGGACCTTGGGCTTCGGTGAAGGGAACTCCTCGTCTTGGCGCATTTATTCTCGTTCGCTACGAACACAATAACCTTGCTGGAATGGAAAAAAGGGAAAAAGGGGAAAAGGCACTGGTTGCTTCGTGACCATGGATCGCCACCAAAATGGGATATAAATAATATAGGTTGCGGAATTTCTCTTAATTTTTCTTGGCCACACCCTTTTTCTTCAAGCCATCGTCATCAGCATCATCCGTTTCTCACGTTAAGTGTGGTGACTTTAGCTTGTAAGCCGGTTGATCAGAGAAGCTTTCTTTTGTTCCTTTCTTCCCCTGTCTCTTCTCTCTTTCGTCTGTCTGCATTCTTTCTTTTTCATCCGTAGTGTATTTTTATTACTTTATATTCTAACGCCTGATATTACTTACTTTTCTATTGCCGCGTACTCTGGAGCAAAGAAAAAAGAGGAACCATAGGAAACGGGACGACACGGAGAATACCGGAACAAGGCAGAATCCAACAGAAAGGGGGAAAATAAAGCGGGGGAGCACATAAATAAACGATGCACAGCCTACTGCGCCAATTGTTAGCAGCATTGGCCGCTATACTGGTGCTGGCAGCTGGAGCGCCTGTGCCGCAGTCAGAGCCAACAGCGTCTGCCAGCTTGGCCGATGTGGCAGTAACGCCGAAGGCAGACGGCGGAGATTCCGGGTCGGGCGGAGTCAGCTCCACGCAGATATACTACATTCTGGCGCTCTCGGCGTGTGCGGCGGGGTTTGTAGGGTTTGTCATCACGCTGGCGCTTCGGCGCAGAAGGCGGCGCCAGATGCTGGCGGCAGGGGCGTCGTACGGGTCCAGCGAGGGAGGAAGGGGCCTATTCGGTCACATGGCGTCGCCACGAAATCCCCAGCAGCAGCAGCAGCGACCGTCGCACCACGAGAAGAGCGTGCTGAGCGAGGAGCAGTTCAACTTGCTTCCGCACACGGTGGTGGAGAAGGGCGCCCGGCCGTCGCGCCAGCTCAGCATTTCGGCGCCATCGCTGCTGTCAAGGAAGCTGTCGAGGGCCAGCAAGGCTTCTGTTGAAAAGAAGGAGCAGGGTGAGGAGGAGCCCGAGTCGTGTACCATTTGTCTTTGCGAGTACGTTGTTGGCGAAAAGGTTGTCAACCTTGTGCCGTGCAACCACATGTTCCATTCGGAGTGTGCCTTCCGCTGGCTGACGCAAAAGTCGACCTCTTGTCCGCTCTGCAAGGCGGACATGCTGGAGGGTTTGGGGCTGAAGCGTCCAAAATCTGCTTCTGCCGACAGCAGCGACACACCTGACTCCAGCTCCAATGTGCTTGTAGTGTCTGACGCTAATACCGACGCTAATGCTGATGCTTCGTCTGCGGATGAGTCGTCGGCGCAGCAGCTCACAGCGAACACGCATCGCAGCTCGCAGCCGGATCAAGCGCCAGTGCCGCCAGCCATGGCGCATGTGCGTCAGCACAATCAGCCAGAGGACAATTTCGATTCTGTGATGCAGCGCACTTGACGTGGTTGGGGCCTTTTGCTTTTAAATGTGAATGACGAGCACTATTTTCTTATTTTCTTTCTCTCTTGTGAAACAGCATCGATGGTGATATTGTACAAATCCATTATTATTATTCCAAAAAAACAAGTACACAGCTCAGTAATATCAATGCAATGTCTCTGGCGATGCGGGCTCCACGACATGCCCTTCTTTTGTCTGTTGCTCTTTTGAGACACACAGCCTGTGGTTGCAGAACGGGCACTTGTTGCTGATGCTCAGCCACGGCACAACGCAGTTCTTGTGGAAAAAGTGGTTGCACGGCAAGTCAATCACCTGGTCGCCAGCCGCGTAGTTGGTCAGGCAGATCCCGCAGACCTGGTGCCGGTCCGCGCAGAGCTCGCTCTTCTCCGCAACCACGCGATGCGGGAGCGCCTTGATCTGATCCGCGCTAAGACAATCGCGCTTTCTCCGGCCTCCGCTTTCAATGCTGGCTAGAACGTTTTGCCGTAACCGCAGCACCTCCACTTGCTGCTCAAGCTCCGTTCGCCGATGTGCACGTATCCGGTGTCTTTTGACAAACATTATTGACACCGCTACTATGAGAATAACTAGAAGCACTGTGAGTCCCCCGAATAGGATAAAGAACATTTTGTCGCTTGTGCCGTCATCGTTGGTTTTAAATATTGACATGGTGACCGTGTTGCTTGGTTTTGTAAAAACAAGTTGTATGTTATAAAAGTATATATGCAAATAAATAAAATAAAATACCAGAGGAAAAGAGATGGGGAAAAAAGACATTTGCACAAAATGGAGAAAGACAAAACCCATTGTTACATGAACTATTCCAAGGGATAATGGTTCTCATTCTTTTCATTTTACTCAAGTTATACTACTCTAGTCTTGTTCAAAGGTTGACTAAAGAAATGGTAATTAGAGAAAAAAGTCTCTGAAATGGTTTATTATCCAACACACCTTGCACGTGTGTGTACTGGGAGGGTGATGTTTCGATTATTGAAATTGTTGTTCCGTAAATGAAATTCTCTATGGAGCGCTGAATGATTTGAATGGAAAACAGAAAAGAAATTTATATCCCTCAAATGTATTGGCTCTTATGTTATATGAACGTAGATCCCTTTTTCACTATAACATTACATAAATCATCCCATGTGTACAATTGGAATTAACATTTGATTCTATCTCTCTTGTCTAACTGCTCTTATCAGCCGAATTAGCAAAACCCCCAGGATACATTGGAAGAGAAGAGATGAGTGAGTGGCTTGGGCGGATTACTGTTTTTTGGTGGGGGAGGGAATGGTTCAATTACCGAGTGAAGGAGACAATAATAGTAAAAAGGCTGGCCGGATCAAATTCGGAGCAAGTGGGAGAGAAGGCACCCTTCTATCCATTATTCGGTTTTGGAACGTAAAGTATCCTCTACAGAAAGACAATTTATTTTGAATAGCGTGTGGAATCCTTTAAAACTCTTTTTCTTGCTTCTTTCTCTTTCTCTTTGTCTTTTATTTTATTTTTTTACTCACACGCCAAATGATGTATGCTAAAAGAATAAACATATTATCCAACCACTATATGGGTCTTTTTATCATTAAATGGCTGCATAATCAATTCAAAGAAAGAAGCGAAAAAAGGGCCGTTTTTTTCGGTCACTCTTGTATCCTACATTTCATTCTTGTTTTAAAAGCGCTACCATTGAGTATGGTAAATTGCAACCAATAAAACACAGACAATTATACACCGGAAACAATATCAATAACAAAAACAAAATTTTTAAAATACAACACAATGTATTTCCTTTTTCTTGCAAAGCACAAATCAAGGGAGGCGTTTTTTACCTGCCTCAACTCTTTTTCCATTAGTGTAAGAGATCCCACAAAAATAAAAGAAAACAAAAAAGACAAGAATCTCCACTTTTTTATCGTTGTTGACTGAACAAACAACACGAATTTGCACACACACAAAATGAAAAGAAAGGAAAGCGCACGTACCCATTGTTCTGTGACAAACTTCCCATATACACATTCCATTTTAATTTTTCATTTTGGTTCACACGTTTCATGCTTTGGCATGGAAAAAAAGTAAAAAGAACAAAATGCCCTTTTTGTTATCTTTTTTTTTCTGACAACATATTCCCCCAACCAAAAAAAAGATATTTTTATCCTTCCAAAATGGTATGCTGTTCTGGACATTCCAAATCCGTTCTTTTCTTTTGCCACTCCTGAAGCTTCCATAAATGTGCAACAATTGCTTCTTTCTCGTTACAATACATGCTCTTATCAAAACCAGAGTTGAGTGGCATTTATTGTATTGTGCTTTTACAGAGCTGTGGATAGTGTGTATATGTTGTGCAGATGCAATCTGTTTAACCATGGAAAAACGTACTTGCACATATGTGAGTGGCAAGATACATCTCAAATGGCGTCTTTTCTTTTTATTTGTTGTTTTCTGTCTGTATACATGCAATGTCAAAGTATTCTAAACTAAATATGCTGATGCTACGTGGTTTGACAAACCAAAGACAAACAATGATGCCATATATTGACTGTTTTACCTATTAAGTATATAAGAAATGAGCTGCAATGCATCCAAAAGATTGTTTACATTTATATTCATGCACAAAGAAAGCAGCACAAAACAATAACAAAGACGATACACTGAGAGATCTAACAGAAAAAACACACACCGAGTGAGAGTAAGCGAATACGGCGGACTCAAATCTTTTGTGTTTGACATGTGAGATGGAACAAGTCAATTCTTATTTCCATTTAATTTAATTTTGCAGACATGCAGCCATACGTGCGGTCTGTGTGAGCGTGCAAAAAAAAAAAGCAACAGGCAACAGAATCACTTTTGCCAAGCATTTTTAAAGTAAAACCAAAAAGAAAGTGTAGAATGGAATATGTGTGTTATGAAAATACAACGTGTCTGCCACCTATCAACTCCGCATCTCTTACGTCGCTGTTTCTGATGATGATGTTGATATTGCTGTTGGTTTTCACTGGATGGAGCTGGCCACTGTTATAAAACAAAAATCCTTTTTCCGCAGTGCTGCACGCTTGACAATACATCCAAGTTCACAAAATGTGCCCTGCCATATGTTGTGTTTGGATTGGTACACGTGTGTTTACGCTACGCCTGTAGCTGCTTCAAGATCGTGTATTTGAGCAATCAAACTCGTGGTTTTGCGTGTCGAGTATATTGAAAGTAACGAGACCTCCTACATTTCAATATGCAGACTGATGGCGTATGTGTACCAGAGATATCAGCTAAAAGGAAAGCACAGACGCTTAATCTTTTCCTTTATTTCTATTTTAAGATGTTTTTATTAGCCTCCTTTTGCCACCGCAGAATCCTCAAAGTGAATGGCTTTACAGCACCTGGCATTCAACTCTTTTTGGTGCACCATTGCTCTCCTCCTTGTTTTTTTGCGCAATTGGAAAGCAAAATGAGGGTATTTGCGCTTTCTTGTCCTCCCGTTTAATCGTGAGTGCTTGGTGGCCATGCAAAAGCAGAGCCACATGCGGGTTGCATGTAGAAACAAAATCAAGCTGGAGCAGGAACAAAAGGAAAGAAGAGGGGGAGGGCGTGCTTGCGCTTCTGTTCTGCTTGTTGTAAAGTGCATGGAAGAAGACCTCTCCGTTCACAACCCACCCCCCTGTTGCTTGCGCTTTCCCACTCTGATAACACATTGTCTTTTGCTCTTTCCTTTTTTTCTGTTGTGTCTTGCACCCAAGCAATGGACTTTTTTTTTTTGTTGTTTTATTTCACATCCTGCTTTATGCCAAATTTTCAGAATATTTGCTTGCCCCATTTCATGTTACCGTCATTTCTGCCGCCCTCCTCCCGCCTTTTTCTTCTTCTGATATAGGGTCGGACTTGAGCACAGAATGTGTATTTGGATATAAATACCTTTTTGCACAGCATCGACCAATTCCTTTTTTTCTTTTTGTTTACTCGAGTAAGGCACCTACGGGGTTATTGGCTTTTTTCTCTCTCTCTATCCTTCATTTCCGTTTCTTTCTTGGTATCATTAGTGTTAGAGTTTTTTGGTTTATCCCACTCTGCCATAGTAATCCAGCATACATTTCCTCTCTCCTATATACACGTTCGCTAGCAATTGGTTTTATCTGGAACCAAAGAGTATCCTTTTGATTGTGTTACTCGCTTCCTGTAGATAATTCACAGAATAGTAGCCTTTCGTTTTTCCCCTTTCTTCACTATATTCGAAATAATTGTTGATCAGCATTGATTGACGGTTACTACCATCTATCTGTTCAACTCTTACTACCTACCATCCTCGTTCTTTATTTTAGTGGTAGCCAGCTCTCGTCCATTTTCCAAAGGTAGACAAAATATTTGCATTTTTATTCTAATAATTATTGTTATTTCGTTTTAACCCGCATCTGTTGCAGGATCTATAGCAGATTTACAAAACATTTGTCTGATGATATTTGCGCATCGTGTTCTGTATTGATTCTGTGTAGCCAACAACGTACCAGAAGTGTGGGTCGCAAATTAGATAATAAGCACACCTAGAAGACCTTGCTCGCCCATTGCTTTTCATCATTATCATTCGTTCATTCACTATCTGTTTATCTGTACCTGGAAACTAGCAATAGCAATTGCTGGTTGTAAACGTTAAATTTCTTTAAAAGGTAAGATAGACACATTTTTGATTCCTTTTTGATTCCTTTTCCTTCTCCACATATCTTGAATTCTCTTTTGTACAGATGCATTTTGCATGGACTGCGGACTCTCGCTCGCTCGCATGCATGCATACATTCCTTTCTATGGTGTACTTGCAAACACTGTTTTTTGTTTGTCTCTATCCGCTTATTGGGCAAGAACAAGCATTTCTCTGGTTTGGAGGGGGGAAAAGAGCCGAGATGATCGGGTTTAGAACGGATTTGCTCTAAATATATCTTGTTGCGCACGTGCCGTTTAAAGAGGATAACAGGGAAAAGAAATTAAAGCAATCTCTCACTTCTAATCCCTATTTCTCCCCCGCCAATATGTGCATATGAAAAAATTGTCTTGTCAGATCTGTTCACCGCAACATTCTCTCTATGGGACCCTCTCTCCCTATTCCGTTTCCTTTTTC
>JANBOK010000546.1:0-10417 GCA_027595805.1 Coemansia sp. Benny D160-2
TTTTTTTTTTCCTTTCGTATCTTTGTGCATCTTGAAACATTAAAGTCTAGTAGTGGTATCCTGATGTATTCGTGACTTTGGTCACGCTCCTACCTTCTTTTTCTACTCACTATTTTCTATTTCTATTTCTTGTCAGCTTATTTGCATGTATGTGCATGTGACATATTAATTAAATTTTGTATATTCCTATATTCAAAGCCCAACCCTACTCTCAACCGCAGCTACTGGCATTTAATTAGCTATATTATAACCTATTTTTGTTTTAATTTCATATGCTAGGGATGTAATAAAGTCTTCTACTTTTTCTAGATATGTAGCTCTCAGTTTCTCTTTTTTGCTTCTTTTCTTTTTTATTGCTTTTTGGGGTTTATTACTTACTACTGGTCTGCGCTCACACAGACTTATTTACTCTTATCAAGATAACAATGGGTGGCAGACAGAATAGCTCAATACAATGGGGTAGTACTCCCACATGAGGTACTGTTTCTGGGTCAACATGAAAACCTACTGGCATTACATCATCTTCTAAAGATAATGTGAATAGCAATGGATATAGTACTAATAATAGACATGGTGATGCGGGTGTAGAAAAGATTATACTGAGGCAATTCAAAAGTCGATGGACTAAGCTGTAACCATAATGGCCACAACAGCAACAACAAGGAGGTTCACAATTACATGTATGCAATTTCTGGTGGACCAAGCTTTTTTGGGTAAATTCTGGTTTATTCTAAAAATAATAGCAAAATGGGTATATGAGAGAATCAATTAGACTTTATATTAATTAAATGAAGAATAATGGTCATTACTTTGCAGACAACGTGTCCAAGACGTAGTTTGAAAATACAATAAAATGGCATAGTTTTCCCCATCATTCATTTTTCTTCTCTTTCAGTCTACACATTTTCTTCTTTTTTGATATAAAGTACTACTATTACACATTATTAAAAGCAAAGGAAAACACTTGTTGAGCAACAATGTCTGACAGCAACAGTGGGGATAAGCTGCAATGGGTCTCCCTTCCCAAGCCAAGTCATGTAGCCGGAGCAAGCAAGCCAGATTCTCAGGAGCAGGGCATTGGCAAGCAACGGAAAAAGCTTTTGAGAAGTGGAATAGAAGCAAAGGGCCCATTAAGCACAATCATGAACAAGCTGCATTTATCTGGTGGAAATGGCCAAAGTAAAGATAAGCTTGTAAAAGCCATCCAGGAAGGCGTTCGGAAACTATAGTACAGCAGTATAGAATACATTGGGGGTTTTTTGTGTTAATTTAGAGTATCAATATATTATGCTTCCATTTGGTTAGTTAGCAGGATATCCGCTGCACTGGACAGTGCTTGCAACCTGTCTTTGCTTTTGAAAAGAACGTATGCGAGACCCTCAAGTTTCAACCAGCAGTGCATCAAGTGCTGGTATTTCTAACGAGTGCTTCTTTGTCTGCTGTAATGGAAATAACCAGAAACCGGATGGCTGTTTGAAATTGATCACAAGTAATAAGAAACGACACTGTGTGTTTTCGGCCTATTAATAGTCTAATTAAGCCGAGAATAACCAGCTAACCCCCCCCCAACACGCCCTTTCCAGATATCGGACATCTAAAGTCCAAAAGCCCTTTATCTCCTTTTTTTCTTTGTATTGAATGCGCACAGACAAGACAACAGGCATCTAGTTTAGTTTAGTTCAGTTTAGTTTAATACTACATACAAAAAATGAAGAAAAGGAAAAAGCAAAGATGCTCATTCCGCCGTCTCCGCCGAGACAGCTGCATTTGCATTTGCATTCGCATTTGCTGTTGGTGTTGGCAGGGGCGGGTCCAAAGCAACGGCCACATTGTCGGGGAGATCCGACAGCTTGACCATAACGGTGGGACAGACGGAGGAGTAGGCACACGAATCGGCCCACGAGTACGAGAACGCCGAAGCCAGCGCCGACCGCACAGGCGCCTGCACAACAAGCAGCTCGCCACGATGGGCCTGCACGTACTCGGGGATCGCAGTCGCCGGCGCGCCCAGCACGACCTCGATGGAAACCGACACGCCGACGCCCGAGAGCGCCTCCGCCAGCCGCCGGAGCGCCGCCTCCGCCTCCTTCGTCCTGCTGCTGTGGTTCTCCCGCTCGTAGAACATGCTGTTCCACATGCTGGCAATGGTCGTGGTGTCCACCAGCCGCCCCGCTGCTGCCGCCGACGAGGCCTCGGGATTCACGCAGGTTATCAGGAACACGTGGTCCTCGCTCTCCCGTATGATGTTGGCTTTCGCCCACGCAACCGTCTTGAACGTCGAGAACCTGCTCTGCGTGGCCTGGTTTACGTCCTCGCTGCTCTCGGCCTGGTTGGCCAGAATGGCCGGCACAAGCAGGTCCGAATCCAGCGCAATCACGATCTTGCGACGCAGCGAGAGAGGAACGTGTTTGGAAGCGGTGCTCATTTCAAATGCTGGCGATTATAGCGAATAATAGAATACAGCAGCAAACAGAAAAAAGAGTGAGGTAATTACTAGATTTAGCTATGGATAGGAAAGAAGAGAAAGGGGGCATGGAGTAAACGCATTCAAGCTCTCCAGAGTATATGCCACTATAGCCGGATTGCAGCCAATCATTTCAACCCTCCTCCCATTTGATTCATCCACTGGAGAATGAAGCCACAGAGGCACGTGAGGGATCTAAGCATTGGACATGCCACAAAGCAAGCAAAGAAGAGCGCTGAAACCATCTTATTCTAGCCAGATCCAAAAAAAAAGAAAGAAAGCGAAAATGAGACAAGGTACAGGGGAGCTCACAATGGCTGCGATCCAGCATTCAACGCGGTCAGCAACGATGCGCTCGCTGCAGAAACTCCAGGAACGGCAGCGGCAGCGGCGGCAGCGGAGGCTGAGGACGAGGAATTGGCAGGAGAAGAGGAGCCAGCACCAGCAGCAGCAGCGGTTAGAATCGACCCAGAGGATGGCGATGCGCCAGCAGCGGCAGAGACAGGAGGAATGGCAGCGCTGGCGCTAGTGCCGCTGGCAGACGACATCATCCCAAGCGCTGCAACCGCCGACGCCATGGCCATCTGCGATGAGCCAGGCAGCATCATCAGCGACGCCGGATCCATCGGCGGCATCGGCATCTGCCCCGACGACGAAGCAGCAGCAGCCGCAGCCGCAGCAGCAGCAAACAGCGGATGGTGGCCCATTGCGCTGCCCGGTATTCCGCCTCCCGCTGCTGCCGCTAGTGCGTGGGGCGGGAGGCCGGCAAACGGGCCGTATCCACCGCCGTTGGCAAACAGCATCTGCTGCTGCTGCTGCTGCTGGCCAAAGCCAGGCCCCGCGGCGGCACTGAAGCTGGAAGCCTGCTGCTGGCTGCGACTGTCGCCAGCACCCTTGGGCGCAGCAGAAGCCAGACGCAGGGCATCGATCTCCGCGCTCAGCCGATCGTACTGGTCGTGCCAGGTCTGAGCCTCCTGCGCAGCCTGCGCCAGCAGAAGCGACAGCCTCGCCGTCTCCGAATCGTGCGTCGCGCACAGATTCTTGAACATCTCGATCTGCGAAGCAATGCCATCGTACGCGTGGAGCACGCTGGCCACCGCTCCTTGCCACTTGGTAGCCGCATCCGACAGCCGCCGCCGGTCAGCCAGCGCCGTCGCCGCCAGAACAACAAGACTGTCGTGCGGCAGCCCCGAAACCGCCCGCTCCACCGATTCCTGCGTGCCCGACATGATTGTCTCGTGCAGCGACGCCATCGCTTCCTTGTCGAGCGGTGTCGTCGTCATTCTTCTGTCGGCGCCAGGCAGCGGCGACTGCGACTGCGATCGAGACCGGGACGCAGGCGACGCTGCCAGCCGAGCGGCGCTCAGCATCGGCGACTCCCGCCCGTTGCTGAGGCTGCCGCTCGAGCCACGCACAATGCCGCCAGGCTGGAGTCCCAGCGATCCGCGCGCACTCGCTGCTACGCCGTTTGGCGCCGGCTTGTAGATAGCGCCGCCTGCGCTTGCTGCTGCTGCTGTTGCTGCTCCCGCTGCTGCTGCTGCCAGCTGCGGCGACGTCGAGTGTGTGCCGTCGTCCGACACAAAGCCAACGCCCGGCACGTATCTTGCCGCGTTGGTGCCCCGTCGCGATCTGGCCGGCCTAGTCGCAGATGCCGGAACCGGCGCCGTTATTGCTGGAGCTGGGGCTGGGTCTGACGCTGGTGCCGCTGGCGCCTGTACTGGCTCTGGTTCGGGTTCTCGCACTGTTGCTGGTGCTGGCTCTTCAGGCGCTGCCGGCTCCGCGTGTGGAATCGCTGCAGACGACTCGTCCTCGGGGCCATTGCGGTCAGCCAGCCGATCCGCCCACTTGAGCGACGAAAACGGGTTCTGCGAGTCCTGTGTGGCCGACGCATCGTATTCATCGTTGTTGTCGTCCTCCGCATCATAATCATCATCATCTTCCTCCTCAGCAACTCCAGCAGCAGCAGCGGCAGCAGAAGAAGAACCACCACCACCACCCGATGCCTTGCCCGATACCGGCGCCGTCGGCGTGGTCGAGGCACTGGTTGCCGCGCCCTTCTTCTTCTTTGTCTTCTTCTTCTTCTTGTTCTTCTTCCGCTTCTTGGCCGACACCGAGTCCGCATCGTCGTAGAGCAGATCGTCGTCGTCGATAACCGACTGCTGGTCGCCCGTCTCCGCCTGTTGCTGCTGCTGCTGCTGCTGCGTTGCCAGGTCTTGCGCCTGTGCTTGTGGTCCGTGCGCTGCTCCAGCTGCTGCTGCTGATGTTGCCGCCGCCGCTGCCGCAGCAGCTGCTGCCGCCGCCTTGCTCTTCTTGCTCTTGCCGCTACTTCCACCGCCGCCACCACCACCGTCCAGCAGCGCCTTCTGCCGCTGCAGCGATATGTTGGCCTCAAGGATCCGCCAGGCCTCCTTCAGCATCAGCTTGCCAACAATGCCCGCAAGCTCCTCACGGCCAGTCAGCAGGCCCTCCGTGAAGTCATCGATGATGTCCTGCCGCTGCTCGCGCAGATCCTCGGTAGTCGGCTCCAGCTTGCGCACAAAGACCTGGCCAACTGCGCGCTCGAGGATCTCGGCCTCGGTCATCAGGAGCTCAAGACAATCGGCAACAACAACGGCCACATCCGGCGCGGTAAGCAGATGCTCGAGCTCGCGCATCGCCCACCCGATCACGCCGGTCTGCTGCTGGCTCTCGATCCGCTTGATCCGCTTCTTGAACTCCTTGTTCGACGCCCTGGCCAGTTTGGCCTGCACCGTCGTGCCGCTGGTCTCGGCCCACGCAACACGCACCTCCTCCGTGCTGCTGAATATATCGCCGTTGCGCTCGCGCACCACTTCCTGGATCCGCTTGATCCGGTCCTCCAGATGCGGCAGCAGGCAGGATATCGCCGTGCGCGCCTTCTCCAGCTGCGGCTGCAATGTCAGCGGCGGCGGGTACTTTAGCCCCTGCGCGCGCCTGTCGCACATCGTGATGCACTCGCCCAGAATCGTCTCCAGCTCCCGCGCAAACTCACGTGCCACGCCGTAGTACGACTCGAGGAACGTGCGCGACCACGATGCGCTTACCTCCAGCAGGTTGTCCAGATGCGTGGTGATCAGCGTGTCTACCTCCGCTGTAAGCTGGGCCTGGGATTTGGGCTTTGTTTTCTTTGCGCGAGCAGCAGCAGCAGCAGCAGTTTTCTTCGCACCCGCACCCTGTTGCTGCTGTGACGCCGCTCCTGCCGCATCGTCTGGCGACGCACCGCTGTTGGCATCGTCCTCGGCATCGAGTCCCATCGTCGCCGCCTTGCCCGTTCTGTACGGCTCGCTGACTCGGGTCCAGTACTCGGCGAACGGCTGGGTGCGGCTGCGAATAGTCTGTAAGAACTGCTCCCTGTTGGCCCTGCACCCACGAGCAAAAAGCCTCACACGCATGGCCTCGATCCTCTGGGCGCTCTTCAGTAGCAGCTGGGTGATCTGCCAAACCGGCTCCATCTCACGCTCAAAGCTACGCTTGTACTCGCCGCGCCACTTCTGCAGCTGCGAGTTGAAGATAAGGCGCTGCGTTTCGAGTTCGGAGGGCGTTGGGTGGTCGGCCTTTGTGTGCTGGCATGTCGGGTACGTGTGCGTGGCTATTAGTTCGGACGTTATGTTGCCCAGGAGCGGAAAGTTGGCTGCCGGCAGCGAGATAAAGGTCTTTGTCACCTGCAGTGCCGGCAAAAGCAGGGCGGGGTCAAGCGGGTCCTGGTTATCGTCGTACGGAAACGCGTCGGGTGGGAAATCGAATGTCAGATCCTCGTACACGTCGGCCAGCGGAAACTGGTAGCCCTCGTACCACTGCGTAACCTTGTCAACAATACTGTCAACAAGCGCGCTCCCCGACTGCTGCTGAAGCGATGCGTCATCTGCATCCTTTGGCTTGCTGCTGCTGCTGCTGCTGCTGCTGTTACCGCCCCTTGCCTTTGCCCCGCGCAGTGGCTGCGCATCGGCTGAAGAAGAGGCGCCCGACGACACACTAAGCGTAGGCGACGCCGGACGGCTGGCAGAGGGCACAGCCGAATCTGGCGGAATAGTGCCAGCCGCCAGCACACCTCGTTCATCCGAAATCATCGTGCGCAGACTGTCGCACAGCTCAGCTATAGTGCTGTAGCTTACGCGCGCCGCACGCTTACGCTCCCGCTCTGCGCTACTATCGTCAGCGCCCGATGCAGCCGTACCACTGCCATTGCCGCCGCTGTTTCCGCCGTTCGCGGCTCCCATTCCACCGCCTCCGCTGCCTCCTTGCGCCTTCTTCTTCTTCCTGCCGCCACCGCTGGACCCAGACATCCCGGGGCCCGACGACCCGCCGCCGCTTACTCCGCCGCTTCCTCCAGACGACTGCTGCGCTATCTGCTTACGATAAACCCATTGCGCCCATTCCCGGCAATAGAAGCACGACATGCTTTGGTCGTCGCAGGCGCGGAATCGCGAGAGCTCCTTTATCACCGCACTCGTTTCCACCTTCAATGTAGCAATCGCGTGCGGCCCAGCACTGTTGAAATGCATGCCTCCTCCTGTCTTTTTGTGGGAAGGCGACATTGCCGACAGCATATTTGCGTTCGACGCTGCTGTTAGCTTGGCCATTGCCATATGTTGCTGATGCGGCAGAGTGTTGCTGATGGGTCCTCCTGCCGCTGATGGTGTTGTTGGCGACACGGGTGTTTCTGGTTGGTCAACCGTCGCTCCTTTGGCTTTGCCGCCGCTGCCACTTCCTCCTTGCGTCTGCTTAGTGCTACTGTTGTTACTGTTGGCCAGCGAGTTGGCTGCGTTCGGCGGAAGCTGATTATGCTGGTCGAGGTACACTAGACCATTTAGAATCGCCTTTGAATCTAGGTCCAAATCGGTCATCATTGTTAATCGCCTGCTTCCCTTGGGAGTTTAAAAATGAGAGGGAGAGAGGGAGGGGGGATAAATAGAAGGAAATGTTTTAATAAAATGACTGGTTTTTTTTACTCTGAAGCAAGAATCGATTGCAATGTCTCTTCCTTGTAATCCACCTTTCAATAATATGGAGAGAGAGAGGAAAAAAAGGTATAGAAAAAGACGGGGGGAGAAGTGGAGAAGAGGAAGAAGGGGAGAGAGTGAAAAAGAGGTTTAACTTTCTTTCGTTCGTTCTTTCTTACTTCTCCAAACCGACAAAAAAAATCTCAAGGTTTATAATGCCAACACAGAAAGTAGGTGGAAATTGAAAGTTGAATCGGATAAAAAGGGAGAGAGAGAAAAAGAATTGGGCTGTTGAAACAGAAAAGAAGCAAAAAGAAAAAAAAAGATGTTTTAGTAGTGTGATGGAGTAAAAAAAATAGGTTAATAATGTGGGTGTATGCTGATGGCAGATAGCGCTAGGGAAGAATAGAATAAAGGACAATAATAGTAGAGGAACGAAAACCGTCAGTGTTGCCAACCTACGCTTGATCCGGTAGAAGGAATGAGTTTTTTTCCAGTTCTTTTCAGAGCTTTTGAACACATCGAATGTGTAAAATATAGGCAACATCCACAGCCATCTCTTGGATCATTGCTTTTTGCTTTTTCTTCGTCTGCTCTACAGGTCTCTTTACGCCTTCCTTTGCCCAGCGAGGAGGAAACGGTGTTTTGCGCTGTGCTCGGTAAGCTTTAAAGTTTTCGCAGTGCATGGAGCCACTGTCGTCAGCATCTCTTTTCCTTTTCTTTTTCCTTTCCTTTTTCTGTTTCTTTTGTGCGCGTACATTCTTGGGATGGCAGAAAAGAGGGAGCGAGGTCTTTATTTTTTGTAGATTTTTTATGGCTCTTCTTTATAGATATTTCTTTAGCCTTGGAGGGCTCCACCGTCTTCCATTCTCCTCCCCTTTTTCTCTGCCTCCTTTAATTATATTTCCATGTTGTTGTAGCCATTTTCTTTTGGAAAGCCTGCCCCCTCCCCTCTTTTCTACTATCACGCAGTTATGGAAAGAGAGAAAGAGGAAAAAGAAAAAGGGGGGAAACGCGATGCCCAGGAATGCCAATTTCCAAACCGACTTCTATGTATGAGGATCGCTAACCTTGATTATCAATAACATGTGCATTGGTTATTGCGCTTTTGCTTCAGCAAGTCAGGCCACTGATTAGATCCGCCGATCGATCAGTGCGGATCCCCTTTTTTCTTCTTTTTTTCGGCATCCAATGCAGCAGGACAACATAGAAATGAAAAGAGGCGGCTTTTGGGCGTTCAGGATCAACCCACCCCCAAAGAGAAGAAATAAACAAGAAAAAGGTCCCAGTTGTTTGAGCCGTGGGTGCGGGAATATTTTTTCCAACAGTGGAAGGACAGCTGGCACACACCAAATTGAACTCTCTTCTCTTTGAATTTGCAACATTACAGAATTAGAGGATTTGTTCATTGTTTCTTTCTTTTTTTTCATTTCACTCTCCCCCCTTCTTCTTCCCTAAACTTAGTCACACTGCAAAAATGGCCTCTGCGGCAGGAGCCTCGGCATTCAGCAAACTGTGGAACTCGCCGGTGGGCCCCAAGACGATCCATTTCTGGGCGCCAGCGATGAAATGGGGACTCGTTATCGCGGGGCTCGGAGACCTTGCCAGACCGGTGGACCAGATCTCGGTCCGCCAGCAGCTCTCGCTCGCGGCCACCGGTATCATCTGGACCCGCTGGTCGACGATCATCACGCCAAGGAACTACAGCCTGGCAACGGTCAACTTCTTCGTCGGCTGCACTGCTGCCTACCAGCTGGCGCGCGTTGCGCTTGAAGGCGATAAGAACAAGGAGGAGGCGGTTCCTGCGGCTGTGGCGCAGAAGGTCGGGTCTGCAAAGTCTGAAGAGTAGCAGTGGTATTAGTAGTCTGGCTGAATAGGTGTCCGCAAAAAAAGTGAGGAAATGCCGTTTTGGATAGCGGATTGGAAAATAAATAGGCTTTTCTTTTTGCTATAATTCTTGTATTGAGAAGAGAGAGTAGAACCGTTAGATTAAGATTAATAGTGGTATTATGTAGTGAGATAGTGTGGTCGGACGGCTTGTCTTATTCAAAAGCCCAAAGCAACGGCCACGGCAACGGCGGAGAGTAGCGAGAGCTGCGAAACCGCCAGCATTTCTCCTGCAGCAGCAGCAGCAGCAGCAATGGGAGTGCTGGCGCCGCACCTCTCGCTGGCAAAGCAGCCGGGGTAGGCGGGATCGGGGTGGGCATGCGCCCCATCCGAGTCCTTGGGACGATCGAAGCCGCCGCCGCCGTAGACAGAGTCGTCGATTCTATCGAGATCCTTATTGGTGACGTCGCCCTGGCCGGCGCGCGCCAGAATAAGCGCATCGGGGCTGAGGAAGCCGTTGAGGCCGAGGCCGGGCAGCGCGTATCCGTAGGCGCTCATGCCGACCTGCGGGAAGCCCTGGCCGGGCACCAGGCCCTGGTTCCAGAACGCTGCAAACGGACTGGCCTCGCGGTCGCCCATTCCCTCGACTGCTGCGATTCCCCTGCCGCTGCTGCTTCCAATCAGCTGGCGCCTGCGTGTGGGTGCTCGGTGGTCGCCGGCGGCTGCTGCTTCTAGCGGGACTGCCATTAGCATGCTTGCCACCACCACCACCAGTACCAGCGACAACGGTGCTCTTGGATACATCGGTCAGTAGGCGTGGTATTTGTGGAAAATAAAGGAAATGGTGGTCTTAGTCGTCGCTCTTTTCTTTAGTGCTGCCAATGCAATAGGTAGCTATTAGTCTTTGAGGAGTGCAGAAATGGATACGGGTGTGGACTAGAGACCAAAGATGCGATAGACAATGGGTTGAGGAAAACCCAGAGAAGATGCCGGCTGCCGGTTCTGGTCCTCTCCGTCTCCTTCGTTCCTGCACTACTAGAAAGAAAGAGGAAAAGACAGTGCTACGAGCACATGCAGCGTGCGAAGCAACAAATATAACGTAATAGTCGTATGTTACTAACTGCGATTCATGTGTGCTGTTACTACCGTGTGTGGGTTGCAAGCGAGA
>JANBOK010000547.1:0-10403 GCA_027595805.1 Coemansia sp. Benny D160-2
GCCACTTCTGGTCGAACTTTGAGATCGTCGATCTGTCGTTCTACCGCAGCCGCGAGTACCAGCTGTTCTTCGACTATCTGGACCGCTCCGGCGGCTTCTTCTACGAGCGCTGGGGCGATGCGCCGGTCCACTCCATTGCGGCATCGCTGTTCCTCAATGCGTCGCAGATCCACTACTTTGACGACATTGGCTACTACCATCCCAGCGTCATCACGTGCCCCGCCGACGCTCAGACGCGCGGCCGCTGCGTGTGCGACTCCGCCAAGTCGTTTGTGCAGAACGGATTCTGCACCGTGCGCTACAAGCAGGTCCGCCAGAAGGTGCTGGATGCACAGCATGCCGCCGTGTGAGGCCTCCGCTTCTCTCTCTCTCTCTCTCCTTCCACGCGTCTAGCGCAACTACAGTTTATTAGAAGATTCAAATCGAAAAACCAATGTGCTCTGCTCCTTTTTATGTGGTCTCTATTCTATCTAGTGGCCCACCTGCTCCGACCCGAATCCGCCAGTGCCTTCGTCCCGCGCCGCACTACTACCACCGCCACCGCCATTGTGGGTGCCTTTGCTTCCTACAGAATTCGCCAGCAGCTTCTTCTGGCCCGACGCAACAGAGTTGAACACAGTCATTGCCTGCGCAACCATGCCCGAGACGTCGTTGGCCGCGGCTGGCACAATAATAGTGTTCGATTCCTTGGCAAGCTTGCCAAACGCCTCCACGTACTGCTGCGCAACATGCAGACCAGCCGCCAATTCTCCGCCATCGGACTGGCGGATGGCCTTTGCCACGCGCTCGATTGCCTGGGCCTCGGCCAGCGCAGTCTGGCGGATCGCTTCGGCCTCGCCAAGCGCGCGGTTGATCTGCTGCGCCTTCTCTGCCTCCGACTCCAGAATCTGCGCCTGCTTGGCGCCCTCCGCAACATTGATGGCCGACTGGCGCGCACCTTCGGACTCCAGAATCTGCGCACGCTTGCTGCGCTCGGCCGACACCTGCGAGTGCATGGCCTCGACAACCTTGGACGGCGGGTGGATATCGCGGATCTCGTACCGCAAGCATGCGATTCCCCAGGACTCTGACGCCGAGTTGATTGCGTTGACAATGTTGTGGTTCAGCGTATTGCGCTCGGCAAGCGTGGTATCCAGCGTCATTTGCCCAATCTCCGCCCGCATCGTCGTCTGCGCCAGCTGCGCGACCGAAAACTCCGCATTGGCCACGCCGTACGATGCCTTGTACGGATCTACCACCTTGTAGTACAGCACTCCGTCGAGCTCCAGCGTCACGTTGTCCTGCGTAATGGCGCTCTGCGTGGGGATCTCCACCGCCACCTCCTTCAGCGACTGCGTGTATGCAATCCGGTCAAGCAGTGGAATTAGAATCGCTAGCCCGGGGTCCAGAATCCGCGAGAACCTGCCCATCCGCTCAACCACCCACGCCTCCTGCTGCGGCACGAATTTCACCACTGTGTTGACTGGCAGGCTCCTTCTGCCCGTCGTGCCGATCGATTGCGATTGCGATTGCGATTGGGATTGAGTGTGTGCTGCTCTTGCTGACAGAGCAAGCGGCGACAGTAGCGATGGCGGTAGTCGGAGAACAGCGCGCAATGCTAGGCGGTGGGCTTGCAGCATCTTTATCTCTGCTTTAATATGTGTGGTAACAATAGCCGATAGAGTTGGTTGACGGTAGTAGTAGTAGTAGTTTTTGTTGTTGTTGGAAAGCAGAAGAAGAGACTGGTGAGAAAAAAAAGTGGTATTTATACTGCAATGATTGAAACAAAGAAAGAGAGAAGGCGGGGATTTGGTGACGATAAGCAAAGGAAGAAATCAAAAGACACACTTCGCTTAGTGCTCGGCTTTTCGTCGCGCTTCCTTTTCTCTTTTCGTAATCTTTGTATGCTCAATGCGCTTTTGGTGCTTGTGAATGCCATCAATGCTTTTGTAGGCTGCAGCATTACACGCTGATTGATAGCTGATCACCACCGATCAGCGTGATCACAGGTGATAGGAGGAAAAAAAAGGCACATCAATGGTTTTGAACTGGAACGGCTGAAAGCTTGTCTTGTGGTTTATCTAAACGGCCAGAGTCGTGATTTGCTTTGAATTCATTTCTCCTCCTCTCTTGCACATACTTCTTGTTTGATAATTTCTGCTGAATCAGTAAAGATTGGGAAAAAGGCCAACACCCACCACTAGACAGGATGAACATGAACAGAGGACTGTGCGGACTGGCCAGAATCGGCAGCAGCAGATTCGGAAGAATCCAGCAGCAGCAGCAGCAGACACGCTCGACGGCCTCAGTAACACACGCGCCGCCGCCAAAAACCTACAGCAGCCCGGAAGAGTACGAGGGATCCAAGAACTTTGTGGCAGGAAAGCAGGGCTACGCGCCGGGGTTTCCGCCGCCAAAGGGATGCCGCGATGTGGTAAGAGCAAAGCCAACGCCGATGAAGCCGACCGATCTCCCAGCACCATCGCCAAAGCAGCACGCAGTGCCCAGGAATGCCAAGGCAGCCAACGATGCAATGCGCCAGTACCGACAGAAGCTGCGCCAGAAGCGGTACGCCTACATGCACGAGAGCCTTACGGCCGAGCAGGACAAGCAGGTTGCGCGCCAAGAGAGTCGCGAGCGCGCACAAAAGGTTGTGCAAGAAAGGCGCCGGAAACTGATCAAGGAGCGCAACGAGTTCATCGAGAAGCTAAGAGCCGATCCGCTCTCTACCGAGAATGTGCTGAATCCGGAGGGCAGGACTGTGCTGGCAAACCTGGCTGGCGAGGTGGAGAAGAGCAAGGCTGGTGATGCGACCGCGGAGGCTGGCGAGCAGCGCAAGCAGCCGCCGCTGCACACGATAAAGGTTGGATACAAGCTGCAGCCGCCGCGCGTGTCGGTTTCGATTCCACGCGAGGCAAACGAGGAGCGCAACAAGGAGCGCGAGAAAAACAGGCGGCTGGCGCGCACTCAGCAGCACGAGAACCGGATGCAGGCGCTGATGGCGCTGTACCACGAATCGGAGTCGTTTGTCAACTACGAGAATGTCGCCCAGATGGCGCATCGCTGCGTTGACGTCATGGCTATTTCGCAGCCGACGCTGGCGGAGATGACCGACAGTCTGAGCGCAAACGGCGGAACCATCACTGCTGCCGAGTCGGCACATCGCTCGATCGAGCTGCGCAACATGCTGCAGGGAACCGCCGGCCGCCAGAGCAAGGCCGGATACGACCACTTGGTGCGGTGGACGCAGGAGAATGGCGGGACAAAGGGCCGCTAGCAGCAGCAGGAATGAGACCGGCAACTAGTGGTTATAGTGTTTCTGTTGGCATTAGTGGTAGGTTCTTTTGTTTTCTTCCTAATTTTCTTTCCGAGGCAGATGGTTGATTATTAGACAGGTCTGATCAAGGGATTCAAAGTGCTTCTGCTATTGTTACTTTTCCCCGCCGGAACGCTGCCTGCGCCAGAGCCAGAAACTCTGTCTCCGAGACGCCGGCGTCTCTGGCGCACTGAGCAGACGAGGCCAGGAGATACGGCAGCGCAGCGGGAGCTGGAGCTGGAGCTGGAGCTGGAGCTGGAGCTGGAGCTGATACTGGCGCCGCCTCGTCATGCGCTGCAGCCTCTGGCGCATCCAGCTCGAGAAAGTTGTCCCAGTAGCCGTCGTCACTGGCGTTGGTGTCTTCTCCAGCCTCTGCTTCTGCTTCTGCTTCTCTTGCAAAGGCGGCGTATGCCTCGTCAACAGTACAATGCGTGCCAGCTGGAAACGCGCCTGACACAGCCAGCGTGCCAAAGTACAGCCATCTGCCGCCTTCACCAACGAGATCTACGAAATATATCAGTGCTGCATCACTGGCAGAATGCGCAAACGGCACATAGGCATGCATCGTCTCCCTGTCGACCAGCGAAAAGCGCACGTTGGCAGCGCACAGGATCTCGGCCTGATCCTCCGTCAGCTCCAGCGCAAAGTGCGTGTCCCGGATGCAGGTGCCGATTTCTGATGCGCAAAACTCGCTCCACTGCAGCGTCCGGTCGATCTGCGCGAAAAACGAGCTGTCAATAGCTGAAGCAGAAGCTGGTGACAGCGACAATGATAATGCCGGGCCAAGAAAGTCCCAGCGCTGCTGCGTTGCGCTGCACGAGTGCTTCATCAGCTCGTCTATCTGCGTTGTGGTGCGGAGGAAGAGCGTGCGCGTGGCAGCCTCGACAGCCTCAGCAGCCGCCGACTGATACGCTGAAGCTGAGGCTGGAGCTGGAGTTGGAGCTGTTGGCATCCGAAGCAAAAGCGAGGCTGGCTGGCTGGCTGGCTGATCACGGAAGGACACGATGGAACGAAGCGAGTGCAGAATACAGCAGGCAAACGAAAGAGGAAGGAGAAGAAAAGAGAAGGTGTTGGGGGAAAGTTTCGCAAGTCGCTGCTGGTGCTTATCTTCTATTAATTTCCCTTGCTTCGTCCATTGCAGTGCGCATACAGGCCACAGCTCCACCAACACGCATACAGCCCAACCAAGCCCAAAGTATGGTTTGTGGATTGTTGGCTGGCTGGCTGGTTTATGCCCGGCCTATATGCGCCTCCCCCCTAATCCCAGGGAGAGGAACTGGGAAAGGATGGGACGGGGTCCTCTTCTTGCCAGATCAGCCAGCGTTCGTGTTTATTTCTTTCTCTTCTCTTCCCCTCACTGCAGATATATTTATATTATTCCTGGCTTCTCTCCTCTCCCCTTTTTTCTACTTCTAGCTGACAATATTATTAACAGCGACTATGGCCACTGCCGTCAAGACCGCAACCACGCCGTTCGAGGGCCAGAAGCCAGGCACGTCCGGCCTCCGTAAACGCGTAGTTGTTTTCCAGCAGCCGCACTACACCGAGAACTTTGTGCAGGCCATCTTTACCGCTATGCCTGCGCCTGGTCCGCAGGGTGCAACCGTTGTAGTTGGCGGCGACGGACGCTTCTACATGAAGGACGTTGTGCAGAAGATCATCAGCATTGGCGCTGCCAACGGCGTTGCGCGCTTCATCATCGGCCAGAACGGCATCCTGTCGACTCCAGCGGCATCGGCCGTCATCCGCAAGCGCAAGGCCGACGGCGGCATCATCCTGACGGCGTCGCACAACCCAGGCGGCCCAGACAACGACTTTGGCATCAAGTACAACATGCGCAACGGCGGCCCGGCGCCCGAGTCCGTCACCGACGCTATCTACCGCGCAACGCTGTCTATAGCCGAGTACAAAACAACCGCCGGCTTCTCTAGCGTTGACCTGGCTGCCGTGGGCGAGCAGCGCTTTGACGGGTTTGTAGTTGAGATTGTCGACCCAGTTGAGGACTATGTGGAGCTGATCAAGAGCATCTTTGATTTTGATCAGATCAGACGTTTCCGCCAGGCCAGCCCGCAGTTCACGCTGCTGTTTGATGCGCTGAACGGCGTCACCGGCCCGTACGGGCGCCGCATATTTGTGGAGGAGCTGGGCTTTCCCGAGAGCTGCCTCGACCAGTGCACGCCGCTCGAGGACTTTGGCGGGTCGCATCCGGATCCGAACCTGACCTACGCGCACAGACTCGTGGAGCGCGTTGCCAAGGAGCGCATCTCGCTTGGCGCCGCCTCCGACGGCGACGGCGATCGCAACATGGTCATCAGCCACGACTGGTTTGTCACGCCGTCCGACTCTGTTGCGCTGATTGCGCACCACGCCGCCGACTGCATTCCTTACTTCAAAGCCGGCGGCGGTCTGCGCGGCCTTGCGCGTTCCATGCCGACATCCTGTGCCATTGACCGAGTTGCCGCGCAAAAGGGCCTGGAGTGCTTTGAGGTGCCAACCGGATGGAAGTTCTTTGGAAACCTGATGGACGCCGGCCGCCTGTCGATCTGCGGCGAGGAGTCGTTTGGCACTGGCTCGGACCACATTCGCGAGAAGGACGGCATCTGGGCCATTGTCGCCTGGCTCAACATCATTGCTTATGCCAGCCAGACAACCCCTTCTACCGATGTCAGCGTCCGCTCGCTGATGCTTGATTTCTACGCTACATATGGCCGCAACTACTTTACGCGCTACGACTACGAAGAAGTTGATGCTGCGGGCGCTACGCTGATGGTTGACAGGCTGCGTGGGCTTGGTCCCGACCTTGTAGGAAAGTCGTTTGGCGGCTTCACTGTGGCCAAGCTTGACGACTTTGAGTACACCGATCCCATCGACAACAGCATTTCAAAGAAGCAGGGCGTCCGCGTCATATTTGCCGACTCTTCCCGCATAATCTTCCGCCTTTCTGGAACCGGATCCCAAGGCGCTACCGTTCGTATCTACATTGAAAAGTACGATGACAAGCTTTTCGATCAGGAAACGCAGCTGGCTCTAAAGCCGCTGGTCGATGCTGCACTGGAAATCTCAAAGCTTGAAGAGTACACTGGCCGCAGTGAGCCAACTGTTATTACTTGAGCTGTCTTCCCTCCTTTTCTTCACTACTTGTTTTTTTCTGCTTCTTTTCTATTTAGTGATTAAAAAAAGTATGTTGTTTTATATTCCATGTGCAAATAGGGAAATTTTAGTTTTGGCTTTATGAATAATTCCATGCTTTGTTTCTGTTTTCTGGCTTTTTTGCTTTCTGTTTTCTACACACTCTGGACAATCCATTGTAGTAACAAGTTTGTAAAAGCAGGTGTTTTTTGCACATTTCATCTCAGGCATTTTTCTCTTGCATATACTACATGTTATTTCACATGTACAGTTCTCATCAGCTTCTGTCATTGTGTTAATGTAAATGTTTACAATTGCCTTTTTAATAATTATTGTTACAATGTTAGACTAGATGCTAGAAAGAAAACAATTTATTCCACCCTTTGCTCTTCGTTTTGACAGCCTTCAACTTGTTATCCCACCTTTTATATTATAGCAAATCATTTACTGAAAATTATTTATTTAGACAAAGAGCGAGTATGACCAGAAAATTTAATAAGATATTAAATATGACATCTGAAATCAACCACTCACAATGTGACTGCAAGAACAGTGAGAATTAAAAGGAAATGCATTTCATACAGTGTATGAAAACAAGAAATGGTGTATTGCATAATATGTAGAGCTTGAAGGGGATTGGATAAAAATAAGGCATGCTGTGCAAAGAAAGGGGTTTATTAAAAAAACCAACAAAAAAGTCGCAATAGTGTGCTGCTCTTGAATTCACAATAATGCTTCAATTTATAAGTTGTTATAGACCACAAAACACATTGCCCAGTTCTATTACTGGTTCAGTGGACATGTAATGATTGCATCTGCAGTATGCATTTTCATAGATTTTACAGCTTGTGATATCACCCAAATTGTTACATGACCTAGTAGGGAGGCAGTAAATTACCCTTAGCTTAGCACTCATTAAGTATATTTTATTTCTTGAACTTGCTGTTGGTTTTATTTTAGCAATCAAACAGAACAGTTTTACTCAGAGTTTCTCTTTCTCAGCAGTTCTCTGTTAAATACCCATAGAAAACAAAAAAGTTAAAAAACATTTCAAAAGTTGTTCAAGTCAATACATTTGCTAAAAAAATTATCCAACTCTCTCTTTGGTATAACATAAGATATACTGGATACCTAGAAAATGAATAAAGAAGGACAGTCCAAGATTCCACATTGGATTCTGGAGGAATTTATTATTAATATTCAACAACACTACTTTGATTTACTCTTATGATGCTTTCTCTCTTCTATTTCCAACAATCTATTACACTCTTCAATAATGTCTTCTATAGTAAATTCAATTGAGCCCTTATCAGCACAATATGTATCATTACATGGAATATTTTCATTTTTTGGCTTGGGTTTATGTTCTTCCTTTTTTCTACAAGTTACAAGTGTTACACGCATACACCTTTCACAATACATGCAACATCCTTGTCTGCATTTTTTCTTTTGATAATCCTTTTTCATCCTTTTATTGTACTCTGTGTGGTTCTAATTGACAAATACTTTTTTTTTTTACTTATAATGGACATAAAATTTTTATGCAATCTGCTCATTTTATATAACCTGCTATGGTAGTTCATAATATTCTAATAAGTGTATCATTAATTCATTACTATTTAACATTGTGGATGTACAATGATTTCGATATCCTATTATAATATCACAGTGGTACAACAGTAATGACAACACACAACACATTGTCACATGTTAAACTTGTGCCAGTGACAAGTTTCACAATGACAATAATTTACTGTTGTATAATTTTCACTGTGGGTACAGTGAAAATTTAAAGTAAGCTCCACAATAAAGCCCAGTTAAAAGATATTGTGTTGTATGCCCATTCACTTGATAAACACAGTGGAAAAGAGCATTAATGGTGGAGATACAGTGACCAGAAAAGTGTATCAATGTCTTGAACACTTGCATTTGCATTCATGATACACAGGCTACAGACATGATAAAGACATGCAGGTAGTACAGTTAGAATGCCCAAATGTTTTAGTACAAGAAATACTTATTAATTACTTTAGATTTGCTAATCATGAGAATATAGATGTTTTTAAATGGCAGGCACACCCAAGTGAGTATTTTATATTTATTTTAATAACTTTTCCCCCAGATAAAAAATCAACATGAAACATTACACAATAATATAACTGCTTGTAAGAGATTTAATAATTATTGTTTTACTTTTGCAGAACAATTATTTGTCAAGATATGGCAATTGTTGTAAATATGGCATAATTGCTTTTCTAATGATTTTGTAATAATTTGTCTTTTCATTTAAATTTTAAACAGAAAGGGTGTATTAGCTGAGAATGTATGTTTATTGTATGAATTTTTATTTTCTCTTTCTTCTGGTATACTTATAAAGTAGGTTGCTATTTACAGGATACAAGAACAATGCTTTATCATTGCTTAAAGTTGGGGAGTCAATACTTGATATTGCCTCCAAACATGATGTTAACCATTAGGCTATTTTACAGTGGAGATCAGTTAGAAGTATAATAATATCAGTACTAATTAAGAATATCAATTAATAGTCAAGGGATCTGCCCTCAAAACTCTGAAAGAGTTGTCTTTTAGTAGCTTTCACTGAAAGTGGGGGCAGACCCTGAGGGAACTTCAGTGCAGAAAGTTCACAACATTTATTTTATAAATTGGAAATAATTTCCAAAAAACAGCTCCCTGCACCACAACAGCAGCCCAGATTAACATCTACTTCTTCATCTTCATTCACAACCACACATGAGAGTGCATTGCTGTGGGGTCCTGACCCTGGTACAAAGCATGTGTGGTCTTCTGATTGGTTCTGTGAGGTATTCAAGCAAGAGACAGAGTGACATCTTGGACAGGCAGTGAACCCAGCAGCTTATCGTCACATTGCCATTGGGATCAGTTGGCAGTACATGCGGCCTAACAGTCAGTTTTCAATCAGCCAGGATGAGCAGGAGGACAATGTCAATGACCCTGACAATGAGGCAGCCATGGATGATGACAACTGGTATGGGCACATTTCAGACTTGCAAGCTGGCCACTCATCACACACTGCTGGCTTGGTGTATGGCCATGAGATTATGGACCAGGCTGGCATGGCTGCACAGTGACAGGAGACATTTCGCTTGACAAGTACTGACTGGCACTGCTTTCTGGAATTCACATCAGCACACAGTGAACATTCAACTGTTTTGGGCAAGCGCAGGAGAGCACCATGGGAGAGCAAGGTAGCAGAGCAGCAGATCTGGAGGTGCAATCGACTGCAAGAGGCAGACATGGCAGCAGCAGCACAGAGCATGACATGGCAGCCTACATTTGAGCTGTGATGAGTTCAGGAGCCAGCACTGCAAGCAATTCAGAACTTGGAGAGCCCTATTGTAGCAGTTATGCCCACTGGTGGTGGCAAGAGCCTGCTGTTTATGTTGCCTGCTTTTCTGGAGCCCAATGGAACTACCATTGTTGTTGTCCCCCTCATTGCTCTTCGACAGGACTTTATGCAATGGTGCAAGCAGCTCAACATCAAGTGTGAGGCATGGAACAGCTGAAGGCATCCAGATCAGGCATCAATTGTGCTGGTCACTCCTGAATCTGCCACCACAGGTGCCTTTAGCTCATTCATAGGCCGGCTGAGAGAGGCCAACAGACTGGATCGGATTGTTATTGATGAGTGCCACACCATGGTGCAAGGTTCCAATAACTTTAGGCCCAGAATGAGCAAGCTTGGCAAGCTGATTAGTGCACACACACAGCTAGTCTTGCTCACTGCCACCCTGCCACCATCAATGGAACATCAGCTGTTTGCACAGATCAGGCACCAGCCAGAGGAGGTCAGCATATTCCGCATGTGCACTACACGGTCAAACATTCAGTATCTGGTATGGCGGCCCAGTGTGCCCTCCCATGTAGGCAATGGCATCACTGCATGGATGGAGTGCAATGTTGTTCAAGCTGGAATCTGTTGGTTCATGAGGCAGGCAGC
>JANBOK010000548.1:0-10378 GCA_027595805.1 Coemansia sp. Benny D160-2
CAAATAGGAATTTACATTCTCGCAATATAAAAAGCAACTATACATTGCCAAAATATTACTTTGTGTGTTTTTTCTCATGTCTGCGGTGTTGTAGGTTGCCTTATTGTTACCAGAACTACAGTTATTAATAATGAGATTGCTATGCTTCAACAGCTTTAAAAATTGTTAATATGTTTGGTTATATCTTTGAATAGCAAAGAAGGAAACGTGGGGTCCTTAACTACTACATACAATAAAAGTACTATTCATCTAAAAACTTTGTGATTTTTAAAAAATATTTGACATTCCTATCTTGACAAAACAGATACATTGAATTTTATTCTTGCTAGATACACTGCAACCAACGCTGGATATTAACATGTATTTTACTGCTATTCTAATATCTAATTACAAAAAGAATTGAATTCAATATTGTTTTTTTGTGTGCAAAACCAGTGAATTTTATGACAACTGTCCAAAGGTATTGGGGTTGCTCCCCAGAATTCTGGCCCAACATTAACTATTTTAAGAGGCTTGTACACAAATTTCTAAAGAAAAAAGCAATATGGGCAAGAAGATAGATGACGGTTTCAAACGTTCACAATGCATCACTGGCCGTCATGCTGGTCAATTGTTTATTATTTGAATGGGGGAGATGTCATCAAATTGAGAATATCTGAATTAAATAATTTCCAATAAGTGAAGCCTCCATTATTTACAAAAGTGCATTTTGGTATAAAATGGCCCACCATTTCCTTCATTGCCGGCCGAACCAGTAAATCCAAACGACAGCATATTTTCTTTCAAACTTTGCAACACACCATATTTTCTTCTGACAGCTAAAAAAATGAGAGGATACAAGAGGGTCAAAGACACGTCGTTGAATGCTTGCTATTACAAGTGTGATACTTGTGAACAAACGGAAAAAACACATTGTGACAGAGAAAGTGAGGGAAACCATGTCCATGAGTATATTCACCATCGTTCTGTTGATTGCACAAGCAGTTCCTGCCAGAACTAAACTTGAAAGTCAAAGACAGAATGTTACATGTTGCAACCAACGATTATTTCGCACTTGCAAAATTGGTGTCTACGGCTTTCTGGCGAGGTGAATAACGAGAGTCCTACTTTTCTTTTTTTCCTCAGCAAAATGAATTTTATTAGTAGAAGGTTATTTCTCACTATCATATTTTTGTTGATTAGAAACTGTTCACAATAAAGTCACTATTCGCCTCGCTAAAACATACATCGTATTATAAAATGAGGAAGCAAGAATTAGTGTGTAATCCCTCTTATTGAAAGCACATTTTATATTTCAATAATACCATAGCAGCAACACGTTGCATCTAGGGGTTGCAGAATATGAGGGTTTGGTTATTCTTATTCAAGAAGAAATAAGATATAAACTAGTACTTCTAAAACAAAGAAAAAGCGAAATACTTTATTTTCCATTCTGCTCAGTAGTAGGAGGCAACGGCCATCACCGCAATTAGAGCAGCAGTTGCACCATACGTTGCAGAAGAGCCGCCCGCAAACACAGAGAACCTGCCGTTGGCGCCGCTTGTGTGCGAGGAGGTGGAGGAGGAGGTCGTTGATTTTTCATCGCTGGTGGATGACGAGGTGTCGGAACCAGTGCCGGTGGGCGACGTCCCGCTACCGGTGCCGGTGGCAGTGCCGGTGCCAGTACCAGTGCTGCTGCCGCTGCTGCTGCCCATTACATCGGATCCGCTCGACACTGATTCGGCGCTGACCCCAGAACTAGCGGCAGGCGAGGAAGGGGACTCTGCAAGCTGAGCGACCGCCAGGTTGGCAGCGGCTGCAATAATACCAGAATAAGCCAGGGCTGCGTTGTAGACCTTCATTCTTGTTTCTTTGATCGTGCGTGGATCCGTATAATATAGAGTATATAAAGAACCTAAAGTGCTGTAAATTTCGAAAAAAAGGCAAACGTAAAAGAATAATCCTTGAAGAATGAGAATTGGCTTTTTTGTTTCAATAACGAAGAGAAAAAGAAAGAGCTGTTGAACGACTAGCTCGCAAAAAACAATGTGGTGGAATAAATATGGCGGTGGTGGTATTATATTTTCGTTAGATCTTGTTTTGTGCAACGATTCATGTGTAGAATAAAGTTAGAATATCGGCATTTGTTTGGGCTGGAATGTTACACAAATGTTAATGGTGTAAATGACAATGAACGTATTTATCACATTTACATAAATTTCTAGAGGGGGTTTCATGGTCTAGAATATGAATGGATGGGCAAATAAAAATAAGCGCCAACGCCTCCCCCCTTTCCGAGGAAAACAAAGTACCACAAATCCGAACCACCGCTATCCATTGTTACATTGTCGGTTTTCAACCAGAATGATCAGATTAGATAGATGGCTTGGATCACCTACTACATTACATTTCACTCCCCACATATGGATATATTGGGTTATGTATAGATAGCCACGGCTGTTTTCATGTATCTTATTTAATATTGCACATGCTTCCCAAACCGCCGGACCACCTTCACTTCTTCTCTGGTCTCTGAGTGACATTGGGAGTCGACTGCTCTTTATGGGGGGGGAGAGCCCAATGGTAACTGACATCGCCAACCAAGCAAAACATGGGAGACAATAAAAAGCAAGATAGGAAAGAAACTGTTTACAAGCCAAGACAATAACAAGGCCCAGAAAGAAAAAAAAAAAAGAAAAGAGGATGATGTGTTTGAAAAGAAAAAGAAAAACTAAAAAAAAGTAGTTCAGTTTAGAAGGCGGACAAAAGCACAGACACGCTTCCGGCAGCAACGACCAGCGTAACGGCCGAAACCGCGTTCTTCAGCGAGCGGGCGCTGCTCGTGAAGGTGGCCTCTGAGAGCGTGATGACGGAGGTGGAGCCGTCGACAAAGAACGTCGACGTATCCGCCTGCTCCTCAGTGCTGTCGCTGGAATCCTCGGCGCCGGAGTCGCTGGTGTCGTCGGGGGTAGACGAGTCGCCGGTGCTGCTGCTGGACTCGTCGCTGCTGGACTCGTTGTCGTGCGACGACGCATCCGCCGACTCGCTATCGTCGTCCTGCGACTCCTCGCCGTCGCTGCTGTTGTCGTGGGCGTCAGTGCTGCCGTCCTCGGACGCCGGCTCGTTGGTTTCCACGCCTTCGGAGGCCGAGGACGCGGTGTTGTCGCTTTCGACTGCGTGCCCGATACGCGAGAGCGTGCGCGGCCCCTCGCCATCGGCGGCCGGGGCGGCGGCAGCAAGCGCGGCAAGCGCAAACAGCGCAACAGAGAGGTTTGTGAACTGCATGGTTTAGCGTATTAGTTTTTTACTGTGAAAGAATGCTGATGTGTATGCTCGTGTGTAGAAAAGATGGAGTCGAAGAAATGTGTGGCGGAAGAAAGAGAAGATGAAACCAGCTAATACTTCTTTTTAACACCGAAAAAGGGAGAAGGAACAACTATAATATCCTAGAGGTTTTATATGTATCTTTTTAGAATCCACCAAAGTATTAAAACAGATATATAATAGCTAAAGTAAAGAAGATGTGGAAAAAGGAGACTAATGTTTGTAAAAATAAAAGAGGAACCGCCCAGCTTTTTCTCACTTCATTTTTCCACTCGGGCTGCAAAGAAGCAGGACCATCAAAGAGAAAAAAATTGATATCGGTT
Organism: Coemansia sp. Benny D160-2; assembly: GCA_027595805.1. Lineage (NCBI taxonomy): Eukaryota > Fungi > Kickxellomycota > Kickxellomycetes > Kickxellales > Kickxellaceae > Coemansia > Coemansia sp. Benny D160-2. The sequence goes on from JANBOK010000548.1 coordinate 3,627, forward strand.
TGCATTTTTCCACACTTTAGACAACATCTCTTGTGATTCCCATTTTTCTTTATTGATAATGAGAATAAAGAAAAGGGATCGCCAAGATGGATGGGGGGCAAAAGGGAATAAGAGCGAAATAAGAGGTGGAAAATGAAAATGGGGATTAACATCGGTTGCATGTTGTCTGAAATGACGTTTTTCACTGTCAACACATGGGATGGGATGTCAACTTTTACATCCGCCAAAAAGCACAAACAGACAAACAAGCAAGCACAAGGGAAAGTTGTTACTGAAATCAGCTAGGTTTGCACCTCATCAATGAACGACACGGCTGCACCCTGCGTGATTGTGGAGATCTGGGAGACCTTGTTCTCAAACGTGACGCCGTAGAACTTGTCGGCGTGGACCAGCATTTCGGGGCGGAAGGTGGTGGTGACGAACTGCGAGCCGCGGCTCAGCTCGTGGATCATGTCGGCCACGGCGGTCCGGTGCACGGCATCGAGGTTTGCATCGATCTCGTCGAACAGGTAGAACGGCGCCGGGTCGCACTGCTGGATCGCGAAGATCAGCGCCAGCGCAACCAGCGACTTCTGGCCCCCGGACAGCTGCTGCATCTGCAGGCCCTCGTCGGTTGTGCTGTTGAACGATACGCGGATCCCAACGCCCGTGTAGCTCTCCACCGACGCAGAGGCATTGTCGTCGTCGTCGTCGTCATCCATCGCGACGTCGTTTGCAGCTCCGCCTTGCTGAATCTGCTGATGCAAACCGGGCCGCCTCTGCATGACCAGGGAGCCCCGGCCTGCAGGCACCAGCTTGGAGAACACCTCGCCAAAGTAGCGGGACACCTGGCTGAATGTGCGCTCGATGGCCTCGTCCTTGCGCTGGTCCAGCACCTCGATGAGCTCCTCGATCGACGCGGCCGACTGGTCGAGCTCACGCTTGCGCTGCTGGATGCCCTCACGCTGACGCGCAAAGATAGTGAACTGCTCAAAGGCCTTCTTATTGACGTGGCCAAACGTCTTGAGCTTCTCGTTGGTCTTGTGCAGCTTCTTCGCCAGCTTCGGAAGCTGCACACGATTGAAGCTGCGGAACGCCTCCTCGGGAAGCACGCCGAGATCCTGGATATTGCGCGTGTACTCGTTCTTCTTCTGCAGATACAGGTTGCGCTGCGCAAGACACTTGTCCAGCTGCTCGGTGTCGCCCTGTGCGCGTCTGGTCTCCGTATCCAGCCGTGCGCGCGTCTCGTCCAGTTGCGTGGCAAGATCCGCAATCTCGCGCGACTTGTCCTCGATCTCCCGGTGCGTGGTTGCCAGCTGTTGCGCGATCTGCTCCTGCATTGCGGCCACCTTCGCAAGGTCTCTGCTACGCACGCCGATGGCCTTGTCGGGGTTGTCGGCAACGGCCTGGTCGAGCTGGCGCTGCGCGTCCTCAAGCCGCAACCGCATCCCAAGTCCAAGCTCATTCTGCAGCACGTTGCGGCGGCCCTCGAGCCCCACGCGCGCGGCCACAAGCTGCGCGAGCTCCGTGGCCTGCGTGTCGGCCTGCACCGTGAGCTGCTCAAGCTGTGTGCGCTCGGCCGCGGAGAAGCTGCCGCTCCGCGCGTACGGCGTGCCAAGCTCCGTCTGCAGCGCAAGGAGCTCATGTTCGGCGCCGCGTAGCTGCGCACCGAGAGCAGCCACCGCCTTGCCGGCGTTCTCGGCCATCAGCTTGGCGCTGGTCTCGGACGTGGCCAGCTGCTTCAGCTCCTGCTTGGCGGCACTGCGCTCGTTGGCAGCCTGCACTGCCCGGGCGGCAGATGTCTGCAACTCGCTGTGCAGCGCGGTGATCTCGCCGTCCAGCGCAACAATCTCGGCCGCAATCTCGGTCTCCTGGCGCGCGGCCTCGTGTGCCCTCGTCTGCGCACGCACCAGCGCCCGTGCGGCATCGAGGCGCGATCCCTTGCGACTCGAGAACCCGCCCATTAGCTCGCCGCGCCGGTCGACCTTGTCGCCCTCCAGCGTCACAGCCGTCAGATTCATGCTGCGCGCGTAGCCGCTGCCAACCTCAAGCGACGGACAAATGATGGTTCGGCCAAACACCTGCTCGAAGGCGCGCTGGTACCGGCGGTTGAAACGAAGCCGCTCGATCATAGGAATAGCATCGCTGGCGGCCGGATACGTCGCGGGCGCCGGACGCAACCGGTTGAGCGGCATGAACGTCAGACGACCCAGTTTCCTGCGACTCAGCTCATCCATGATCCGCGACGCCGTGTCGTCCGAGTCAACCACCACGTGGAACAGACTGGCGCCCGCAATGGCCTCCACGCACGAGCGGTACGTCTCGTCCACCTCGAACAGCTCGAACAGCGGGCCATGCACGCCGCTGAGTCCAAGGCGCTCGCGGATGCCGGGCAAAGCGTGAAGACCTTCGCCGGTCGCGCGATCCACGGTGCCACCGAGTGCGCGTTCGGCGCGCTTGAGCTCCTCGCGCACATCGGTGGCCTCCGTCTCCAGGCGCGCCTGCTTCCGCCACAGCTCCTTGCGACGGCTGCTCTTCGTCTCCCGCTCCTCCCTGATTCCGATCTCCCGCGCCTGTGTTGCGCTGATCTGCTCCGCACACGCGTCGGCCTTGGCCCTGGCCGCCGTGGCTGCCGTCTGGATCTCGTCCAGTCGCCCACGCAGCTCCGTCTGCTCCTCCTCGGTAGCCGCAACCTGCGCGCGGTGCAGCTCCACCGACGTCTGGAGCCGAGCTATCTCGTTCTGCAGCCACGTGTCGCGTTGGGCCTTGCTTGCAAAATGACCGCTACGGCCCTGCTTCTGCAACAGCGACTTGCGCTGCTGGTCGGCAACCTCAAACTGTTCGCGCAGCTGTGTCTCCGACTCTAGTGCACGCGCGTACTCGCCCTCGACGGTGGCCAGCTCGCTCTCGCGGCTGCGCACGTCGCGCGAAAGACCGTCGACGGACCGTCGAAGCTCCGTGATGCTGTCGCGGCCGGACGCGCGGTCCTGCTCCAGATCCTGGATCGCAGACTCGACCTTAGCGCGGGTGCGCGCATGGTCCTCGGCCTCCCTGGCCAGCTGCTCGTGCTCCACACGCAGGATCTCCAGCGCCTGCTTTGCAGCCCTGATCTCGGGCTCCAGATCCATTGTCTGGCGCTCAAGATCGCCGCAGGCCTCCTGCCGCGCATTGACGGCAACCACGAGGCTCTCGCGCCTAACGTCAATCTCGTCCAGCTGCTCCACAACATCCTCCTGCTCAACCGTGTAGATCGCGTACTCCAGGCACCGGCGCTCGCGGTCCAGCGTGCGGTACTTTTCAAGCTCGTCCTTCTCGGAGTCGAGCTCACCCAGCCGCTCCTCAATCAGCTTCAGATCCTCCGATATCTTTGCGCGCGTGCGCTCGGTGTCATCGATGATCTTCAGACTGGCTTCCCTTCGCGCCTCGTACACCTTAGTGCCGGCCACCTCCTTCAGCAACGCAAGCCGCTCGGCGTCTTTGGCATGGGTGAGCGACGTGACCCGTCCCTGGGGCACGATATAGTATGGATTGGACCGCGAAAACCCCGCGCTCTCCAGAAGACTGCTGATCTCGCTCTTGGTTGAGCTTTTCTTGTCCAACGAGTAATCGTCCTTCTTCAGCCCAACCGTGCGTCGGACTACCGTCTCCTCTTTGCCCGTTGGGAACCGATTGTCGCTGTTGTCAAAGACTATCTCCACAAACGCCGACATCGTGGTTGGTCCTGGCCCCTCGTGCAGCAGCGCCTGCCGCTCCTCGCGTCCCAGATTCGTGTAGGCGTCGCTCAGCACGAACCGCACCGCTGCAAAAAAGTTGCTCTTCCCCGATCCGTTGCGCCCGACTATATTACACATAAAATAGCAGAATGAACACTTTGCTTTCTTTTGCTGCGTATTAGCCAGATTTGCTCATTTCTCCTTCAGAGACAGCTTAACAAAGTGGTTACTTTAAGATCATTAGCAACACAGGTCCTGACTCATGTTTTCAACTGCTGTTATCTACTTGCCTACGACGTTGTGGTGCGGACTCAGCGGATCCGTTGTGGTTTCGTCCTTGTAGGACTTGAACCCCTGGATGGTAATCTACCATGGTAGTAATGTTAACAGACAAGTAGAGTGAGTTTGTTTAGTTGACACAGCGCTTTGATGTTCTGTGCTGTTCTTTCGTTCATATCCATCCATATGTAACGTACCCTTTTGATGTGCATTATTCGAAATGACCGCTAGCAATCTGCCAAGAATAAATGGAACCAGAAAAATCGCTAGTTTAGAAACAAGCTCAAGACAAAAGAATGTGAAGAAAAGAAAAGAAAGTAACACGCTGCCGATGGTGTCTTTTTGTTGAGTTTGGAAAGAATCTCCCAAGTCGTACGCGTGCACACACGCAAAGCGCGTGCGAAGCGCGTTACGCGTCATCGCCAAATCTGAGCTTGAATCACGACGATCTGATTACCCGGAGATGCCTATAAAAACAGGAATGGAGAATCTCGCTAACTAGTGGACGGACGACGGCAAGCAGGCGGTGAAAATCGAAGGCCTGCCAAAATTGTTCCTTGCCTGCATGCGCACGGCGCGCACAATGTCCTTCTTAGTGATGATGCCCAGGAGCACGCCGTGGTGGCACACCAGAACGTACCGTACGCCCAGCTGGCGGAACATCTCTGCCACCAGGTTGAGGTCGGTCGAGTGGAAGATCGTAATAGGAGTAAAGTCCACCCACGGTCGAAAGTCAACGGCCGCCGGAAGCATCGCGTGGTCCGACACAGGCGCTCTGCCAAACCAGCAAGGCGACCGCCCGGTGTGCTGCGCCGATGCGTGCGCCCGGTCCACAGCCAGCTGCATGTCGGCACGCGAGATGTATCCGACCAGCGCCATTGTGGACACAGACCGCACGACGGGGAAGCCACTGTAAGCGCACCGCTGCAGCAGATCGGCGACAGAGTCAAGCGTCTCGCCCGAAGCGCAGACCACGGCCAACTCGGACGCGCGCACCATCAGCTCATCGCTCGAGCCGCGCAGCACGTAGTCGTGGTCCATCGGCAGGAACGGGTAGCTGTTGCGGTGGATCAGCGACTCGAAGTATCCGTCTTTTGCAATGGCATCGGCCACAGCCTTGCTGGCTGACACCGCCAGCATGATCGGCAGAACGTAGATCAGCGCGTCAGTCAGCTCAAACATGATCACCACTATCGTAACCGTCATACGCGTGGTCGCCGCAAGCATCGACGCAGCGCCCACCAGCGCGTAAACGCCAGGCGTGATGCACGGCACGTCGGGCTTGCAGGCGCTAAACAATCGCCACGCCGGATGCCGCTCATACAGCGCCTGAACTACCATGCCTACGGCGCGCCCGATACTGGCGCCTGTCGCCATTGACGGCAGCAGCATGCCGCCTGGTACCGCCAATCCGCACGCCGCGGCCGTCAAGCCTACACGCGCCGCAGCGGTTATCACCAGCGCTGCCACGTTGGCTGCTCGGTCGCTGGCGCTGCAAAGCCCGCTGCCGACGCCCGACTGCGAGGTTGTGCACTCGGTAAACAGATTCGACACCAGCGTCACAGCGTCTGCGCGCAGATACACGCTCGGGTAGCTGATCGCTGCGGTGACAAGCGCCGCAACCACAACCTCGCCACGCGCAAAGCTCTTCAGCGCCGGGGTTCGCTGGCGGTAGTCCATCAGAAACAGCGCCAGACGGTTCTGCAGTGCGCCAATCACGCCGCCGGCCGCGCCAATTGCAAGAAAGAACCACAGCTCGAACAGATCCCACGTGCGGTCGTACGTGACCTGGAACGGCACCAGCTTGCCGTTGCGGAACGGATTGAACAGCTTCAGCGTCACCGCCGCCGCTGCCGCGCAGAACAGACTCCGCCACATCGTGCGCGCAGTGAAGTAGTACGACACCTGCTCCAGACTAAACAGCACGCCGGCGATCGGCGACCCAAACGCAACCGAGATGCCTGCCGCCGATGCCGCCGACAGCAACTCGCGCCGCCGCACCTCGTTTCCGCGCAGCGACGCAAAGGCGCGCGTGAACACGTTGCAGCAGCAGCTCGCAATGTGAACCATCGTGCCCTCCTTGCCCAGACTCAGCCCCGATGCCACAGCCAACGCAACGCCCGCGCTCTTGACAACCAGTGTGCGCGCACCCAGGAACCGCCGCATCGTGAAGCCGCTGACAATGGTCTTGATCTCCGCAATACCCTGGCCCGCCGCGTACGGCGCGTACTCTGTCACCAGGCAAGTGCTAGCCGCCGCAAGCACAATGGCGCCGCCCACAAACACGGCGTACTGCAGGATCCATTCCGCCCACACCCACCGCACACGCAGCTGCTCGCTCCACGTCACCCACTCCAGACACGCGTCGTCTGCGTTCCAGCAGCAGAACCGCCGGTTCAGATACAGTCCCGTGCGACACCGGCCGCTCTTGATGTCAACCAGCCATTGCGTTGCCACCGACACACACGTCGCGAGCGCCCCCATCGCCACGCCGACCGCCGCAAGCACTATCCACTCCTTTGCTGCCGCTGCAGCAGCTGCCACTTTGCTTCGGTGTGCCCCCAATATACCGTCTCCTCCTCCTCCTCCTCCATGTGTCTGGTACCGCGACCTGGTGCTGTCGTACATCCAGTCGATTGTCGAAAAGTCCTCGTACTTTGCACGTCGCAGCGGCCCGTTGTACAGCCAGCCAGTAATCACATCCACATCGGCGTCATCCGTCCTGTCTATCAGCATCTCCTGCGACGACCGGATCCGCCGCATCGCCACCGCCGACTCGCC
>JANBOK010000549.1:0-10377 GCA_027595805.1 Coemansia sp. Benny D160-2
CCCATGCTATGCAAGTATTCGAGTGCGCAGGTTATCTCTGCTGCGTAAAAGCGCGCACGGTTTTCAGAGAAACGGCGCTCGCGCTGGAGATGGAAAAACAGCTCGCCGCCATTTACGTAGTCCAGACAGAAGAACAGCTTCTCCTTGGTTTGGAATGCGCACTGGAGCCCAACAAGGAACGGGTGCTCAACAGTGCGTTCCAGAACCTTGCGCTCAGACATGACGCGCCTGATCTCGTTTGGTCGTCCACGCAGCTTCGACTTTGAAATGACCTTGATAGCCATGACCTTACCGGTGTCCTTGTAACGCGCAAGCATTACCTGGCCGTAACTTCCTTTTCCGATAATGCTCAAAAGGTGGAAATCGTCCAGTCCAACGGTCTGCTTTGTGAAAGGTGCTGTGCTGCTCTCGTCCGGGTCGTTGTGTAACTGCTGAGCCGTCGGCGGTGCGCTGTATAGTGGATCGGGGACCAGTGCGCTCATAAGGGTGTTCACGCCCTTGGACGACATTGCTGGCGTGCCCGATACCTGCACGGGATTCTTATGAAAAAGCTGCGCCTTTTGGATGTTTCCACGTGCTGCAAGAGAAGCCAGCTGGAGTCGGGAGCCTTGGTGAGCAAGATGCAATGAGGGGCGAGGTGGCGGTGTTGGGCTGCGCCTTACAGATTCGGGCGACATTGGCACGTCTTCACTATTATGCGAACCTCTCTGCTGTGTTTGCGTGTTTAATTGCGTTTGCTGATGCTTTATGACATGCTGACTGTTCCATGTGTTGGGTTTTGCTGTGCTTGACGGCAAGTTAATGCTAACCACGCTGCTGTTGTCAGCAGCAGCAATAGTGGGTGTGGCTCCAGAGCTCATCATAATGTCCTCGCTTTCCTCGTCAATAACCATTGAGTCGCCGCGTGGATCTGGTCCTTGGTCTCCAGAAAATGCATGGTTCACGTACTGCAGGTTACCGCGCAGTCCGTACTTCTTACGCATTGTGAGCGGCTCCATGTTGGGTCGCTTTTCGGCGCTGAGATACAAAAGCGAATCCGACGCCTTGCGCAGGACCTGGGACGATACCTCGTCATCGAGGAGTGCTGCAGTAAAGGGCGACTTTGGGTTCTCCATCGTCTGATGCTTGGTTGGGCGCGGCGGAACCATAGGAGATGCGTCGTCAGACTGGTTGTCTTGCGCAGGCACTGACGTGGCCGGAACGATGGTCTGGAACATTCCTTGGTTGTCGGAAATGCTTTTGGGTCCGCTTGTTGGTGGAGTCACGACCTGGTTAACATTAAACGCAGCCGTGGTTGCCAGCGCATGGGCATTGTCCTTAAGCACAGGCATCGAAACACGTACCATGGGATTGTGTGCCAGCCGGGGGTCGTCTTCCGACGGAACAGCCATGCTTACAACAGAGGCCGAAGCACTGCCGTCTGCTGGTAGCTGGATCCTCAACGCCGCCGACGGCAACATAATCGAGGCAGTCGAGGCATTGGCAACAGTCGATGCAGCCCCAGCGACGGAAAGATCAATGACCGAGAGCGAGGCTGGAGCCTTCAGAGTCGGCAGGTCTTCGCACAGGAACCTTTGGACCTCTTCGCTCTGGCAGATCCCGGTGTCTGCAGTGATGGCGCGTAAGAAAACATTGAGCCGGTCGGTCCACTGGGCAGCAACCTCTATAGATGGAGGAAGCCCCCAGCGCTTTGTCGGGAACAGATCGCTCCATCTGGCAGAAGTACCGGCAGAAACTCCGCTTGTGCACGAGAACGTGTGCTGAGGTATCTTCTTTTTCAAGGTGCTGTAAAGATCGTGGAACTCGCTGTAGCGCCGCATAATCCACCACTGGCCGTCGCGACCAGACACAAGGATGCGGTACACGACATGGCGCTTGTTGCGCGAGCTGCTCTTGCGGAGCCCGGCGGCCGAGGAGCTGGATGCCGTGGTCGAGGCCTCGCAGAGCTCGATGTTTGTGATTGCGGCTGCAAGCGCCTGCTGGTTCTGGTTCTGAGGCTGGTTCTGAGACTGGTTCTGGGAAGAGTAGTAGTGCTGCTGAGTGGTGGTGAGCTGCATGTTGGCCAAGGTGTTGTCGATGGAATGGCGGGCGTACTCGGAGCTGGTGACTGTGTTGATGGTAGAAACGCTGGCAGCAGAACTAGCAGTTGAATTTGCAGAAGCACGAGAGCCAGTGTTGGATGTGGGGCGAAGAGAGTACCTAGAGAGCCAAGCGCCGATCCCGCTGCCACCACCGCCGCTGGCAGCGGAAGTAGCATTGGTGGTGGTGGTGGTTGAGGCAGCAATGGCTGTGCGCACAGACTGGTTGGCCGCTGAGGCCGGAGAGAGCGTTGTGGCACCAGCCAGCATAATGTCGGGGCTGCACACAAAGGCCCTAGCACTCGCGTCCAGCGACGAGCGAACGGAGGAATGAATGGCAGGATCGCTGGCAACGAGAGTGCGCTGGGTGTAGTATACGGACGAGGCGGGCGAGCTCTTGTGGGTAGCAGGCCTCGGACAGAGATTTTCGTGCATGGGAGAAGCCAAGGCAGAATCCGTGGGCTTCTGCGCTTGATGCACTATACCATCGATCTGCGGTGCATGATGATGGTGGTGCTTTGCTGCTCCCTTGTTAAGCAGATGGCGTAGCGCTGTAGGAATCCCACTGGATGAGCCGGTATCCATGCCTTTTCTTTCTTCTCGTTGTGCTGGGCTTTTTGCTTCCGCTTTTGGGAAGAGCGCTGAAGAGAGGTGTTTGTGGGCCGATGATGTGGCGAGATGGCTGCTACTCGTCCCTGGGAGTATAGTGTGACTATGAGAGTGAGGATAGCAGCAGAAAGGAGTCAGCAAAAAGGCATGCTGTTAGCAATACGTAAACATTGACAATTGCAATTAATAACAGGTGTCAGGGATACTCACATCCAGTGACGCAGATGAAGAAAAGGAAAGGAAAGGAGGATAAATGGTCGTGCCGCGTGGACGAGATGTGGTTTCCAATGTGTGAATATCTCTGTCTGTCTATCTACGAGCACTGGTGTTGCGGTGGTGTTGTGCGAGGGATACACGCGAGGGTTGTAGGATGGGGGGGGTTTGTGGAGTTTGGATATTTGATGTGGATTTTTTGTTCCTTTCTATGACTAGGATTTGCAGCTTTTGCAAGGGATAATGCGTGCAGGTTTTTTCTTCTTCTTTCTTGAGTTGGCAGATCCGGCAAAAGAAAAGAGCGAGCAAGCAAGCAAGCAGATTCTGGGGAACAGCGTCCGAGAGCAAACCAGATACGGACAGAAAATAGGCAACAGAGCAAGAGTTTTCGAGCAACTAAAAGGCTGTGGGTGCAAAAACAGGGTTAAAGTAAGAGACGCCTGGGAAGATGTACAGCTGTGAAAGAATGCACAAGTATACAGAAATTGCAGAGGGGGTTGCTAATAAAATGGAGAGCCACCTTTTGATCTTTAAAAGGCATATGGCGTGAGCTAGTAGCCGAAGGACAGTCTGGATGGATAGGGGGGCCCGCCAATGCAACCGTCCTGAAGCGGGAGAGGCAGGAGAACTGGCGCGGGCACTATGAAGGGCCGAAATGAGGGATAATAATTCAGAGGCAAGGCCCGGCGGCGGAGGATGCTGCTTGTTGCCTTTGTTGACAGTGGTGATGCTGTTATTCTTTGTTTGTGGTGTTGTTGTGACAGCGGTGGTTGTTGTTGTTGGTGGTGGTGCTGTTGCTGTTGCTGTCTGTTGTTGTTGCTGCTGCTGTTGTTGTTATCTGGTGTTTGCTTGTTTTCGTTGTTTGGTGTTCAAGCGATAGAGTGATAGAGAGAATTGGGGTGCATTTGGGCTGGTGCCAGCGGTGGAAAACACAGCAAAGCACGGGGCATTGTCCCCGGCTGCTGACAACATCGACAAGAAGAGGAGGGAGAGGAGTAGTGCCTTTTCATTCTTTTTTCTTCGTCGCATTTATCCCATGAAAGCGCGCGTGGCTTTTTGTTTCCAGCTGGGAGGCAATGAAGCCAGACGGTTCCTCCTTGCTTCTGCTGCTGCTGCTTCTTTTGGCAGAGTGCCAGGATGCCACAGCCCGCCGTGCATCATAATCAGCATCACCGTCTAGGCCATATTAAGCCACAGCAACAACCTCCGAAAAAGGGGCAGCCTCCTCCTTTGCGCGTTTGTTTTGGGAAACTCTGCGATTTTGCTGCTATTCACGTCTAATTTTGCGTATTTCGTGGCAGACGTGTGCAAAAAATCCATGTATTTCTGTGCGCAGCCAAAAAGAATTGATGGGAAATGTATGCGAGCAAAAAAAAAGTGGAGGTTCTATGGCAGCGTTTTTGGGCGCAAAATTACCTTGGTTATTCTTGGCCGTTCCGCGTGGATCGGGATGGATCCAGAGAACAGCGATTGCGGCTGACAGGATCCAGCTAGTCCGTCAACAAGGCGGTACGAGTACACGGGACAAGGATTCGGGTACAGCAGGCTGCGCTGCCTTGTCTTTGCGTTCTGTTTGTTTAGCCCGTGGTTGTGGTTCAAGAGGCGGTTAAGAAAGAAATGAAGAACGGCGGCCGCGACTAGAAAGGAGGGAGCAATAGTGTGGAGATACAAAAGAATGAGTGTCTGAGTTGGATGTATTTGGTTGAGAGGAGAAAAGAAGCAAAGAAGGCTGGGTGGCCAAACAAGCGCGGATAATAAAGGGTCTATAACAAACAATGAGGAGGGGGGTGCCAATGTTTTTTGAAAGAGCATCAAAAGAAAGAAAGATGAGAAGGAAAATTTAGCTCTGCATGCACGAGACAATTCATACGTTGTGTTGCCGACTCTGCGCATGCCTTAGTAGCTCATTTAGCGCTTGTCACAGCAGGAGCCGGCTTGGAGCGGCAGCTACCCGGCCTGGAAATAGTGCGTTTCTACACTTTCCTCCTGTCCCCGCTCTTCCACTCTCCTGGCGTCTGCTATCAAAAGAGCGTATTGGCGCCCAGTCGCGAAAAAAGGATGCAGAGGCTCGCCGCGCTCAATCGCGAAAGATGCAGGGGGATCTTCGCAATTTTCTTCTTACCTGGGCGATCTCACCACACTTTCAATGGCTGGTCAACAGGCGAGGAGAGAAGGCGATGAAAAGTAATAATATGGAAATGGAAAAAGGAACGTTGCTGCAGAACGTCTGAGCTGGAACTCTGTCCGCATGGCCGCGGGTGTGTTCGCTCCAATTTCGTCTCTTTGAAAGCGTCTCCAGCTGCGGCCACGACCACCCCGTCTAACCCCTCCCCTACACTTTCGCCATGTATCGCCCACTCTACTTTCTCTACATGCCTTGCATCTGCCTCACTCACGTCCCACTTGTATGCAAAAGCTAGCCTGTTTTTCACGCATTTAAAAATATAATCTCTCTCTCCCCCTTCCGCCCCAGTTGAATCTCCGCTCCCCCATATGAGGAACTCTTGTTTTTTTTCGTGGCTTCTGTCTCGATCTGCCAAAGACGACATTTGAAAGAAAGTAATCACAAACACGTACATATGGCAGCATTCAGCTCAAGGCTGTTCTGCTGGGAGTTGGAAAATTAAACGCCTCTCTCATGGCTCATATGGCATCCAGGTTGCGATCTGCTGCATATCCTTTTGACGACACAAAAGGCGTCACCAAGCAAAAGCCCGCATACTCTCCTCCCCAATTTCATGTCCGATATTGTGCACAAATGGATTGTTATCGAACAGATCAAAACATGCCGTGCACCAGCTCTGTCTGCTCGCACGCTTTTTTCTTCGCTTGCAAGATATCGGGGTTGGGCTGATCCCGGATCAACGAAATTTGGTCAGCATATTTCCATGCCTTCCATATTCCATGCGGTTTTCGGGCTAATATAAGCGAATAATGCGCACCAGATACACAATGGCAATTGTTTTCCTAGAAGCACAAGAAAAATGGAATGAAGTAAACGTCCATAAAGGCACGACCGGGTCCTGAGTGTGCTTGTTCCTCATCTCTGAATTTGCAGCAGCACAAAACCTCGTATAAAAAAGTGCATCCCTTGTGGCATTCTGAGCCTGGCATTGTCAGCTATTTCTATGCCGTGAATCAGCGACAAGGCGCTTGCTTTGTTTTGCCTTCAACCAAAAACGTGGAGCATCGGAAAAGGAGTAAAGATGCCTCCTCTTCTGGTCCTTTTTTCCTTCCACTGTTACTTGCAGCTATTGCGCCAGAGCGTGGCTGGTTACGTTGTCCAAATTTGTTCCAAAAAATGCAACACCCACTTTGGATCTCTTTCTCCCCAATGCTGCTCTAAAAATAAGCAGAAAATCCCCCTCATTGCAGACACCACCATGTCACATGCGTTCCATGTTTGGTATTGGCTGTGATCGTCTCTCCCTGCCACAAAAGTAAACATTTACTGCTCGATTGCAGAAGCCGATAAAAAACAGAGCTGTTGCTTGCTGGACAGCCCAAATGAAAAAGGAGATAGTGGTGAGGCGGCGATGCCAGTAAAACAAACCATCCGTCCGTCTTCCAGCACCATTTCTATTCTTAAGCCAGAGAAAGAGAGAGAGGGGGAAAAAAGGGCGTGGCCAAGACCCCTCCTGAAGAAAAAACAATCTGGCATGAGTCTTTTTCTCTTCAGGCTTTTCCACCCGTTTTCCCATCTGCAACTCTTGCTCCTAAACTATTTATTTTTATTACCTCTCTTGAATGAGAGCCGTTTTATATTTCCTCCGAATTCGCTTTTCATTTCCTGTATATCCTTCGCTTCGTGTTTTTGTCCTTCTCGCGAACGTCTTACGCGCTTGTCTCTGCTGGCTGCCAGAGAATATATTTCCCTATACGTGTATTACAGCGACCGACTTCTTGTACTGTACAACCGGAAGAAAACAGTGGAAACTCCTGCGACCGACACCTTCCCAGCAACGCTCCACTTTAACCATTCTGCGCCTTTTCATTGCATCTCTCTCATATTGCTTATTCGCATCCTCGTTCATGTAAAAAAACGACACCCGCTTTTCTGCTTTTTTTCTGGTAAGTGTGCTGGATGACGCCAACATCGTAAATCGTGTCTCTTTTGCTTCCGCCATTCGGGCTGTTTGGCGTTTTTTGTATTTCACGCCAAACATTCTGTTTTCCAGACAAGCAGGTTTTGTGGCCTGTGTGGTATTTTTTCGCTTGAGCTCTTTTGAGGGGAAGGGTGCACTCGCCCTGTATTTGTGGCCATGCATTCCATCTATTTTGCTTTTGTTCGCGTGAAGAAAAAGCCGCAATTACCTCTTCTGTTTGAGTGGGAAAAAACAACATATCAATTGCAATGTGTGGGATACGTTTCTATTGTTCCTGCCATTGCCGACGATAATAACGGTCAATGATAATGTGATGTGATTATTATAACAAAATGTAATTACAGCCACGAGTTGTGAGCGCAAAGAAGCCTACATCTCTCCTCTCCACGAATGCTCTGCTCTTTTAATGGTCTGTCAAAAGTCATGCTGTTTTGTTTTTCTACCACGATTGACTGAATAGAAGCGTGGATGCTAGAGCTGAAGCTGCTATAAAAGTTTTTTAACCTTCTGGTCCCTTTTTCGTTCCTCCCTCATCCCTCTTTTTGAGCCTTTGTAACAGAAAGCCCAAAAAAAGTTGCACATCCTTGTATTCTTTCCATGCCCTCAACTCCCTCTTCCCTTTCCTCTAGGACTGTGCGAGCTCTTTATATATACTCTCTGCCCTAAACGTAGAACCGTTTGTTATTGTTGTTTACATTTGCTACGGTCTCTTCCAAGTCCCATCCTTTTTGCTCCTGCCCTCTAAAACACTCTGTCTCTGCTTCTTTTTTGTTTATTTTACATTTTCTGTAGTTCATTTTCTGTACTCTCTCTCTCCAAACGTCCCACTAGCAACAGAAAAGTTACACTGACACTTTGCGCTGTGCGTACGCTTAAACCTTTGCCATGGATACCAGCACAAACATGCCGTCGGCACTGCGGCACTTTCTTGCGCGCAGTGCTCAGCAGCAACAGCATCAACAGCATCAGCAGCATCATCAGCAGCATCATCAGCAACAACAACAGAATTCTGACTACAGCCGCGACACCTACAGCCACCAGTCTGCTGCATCCAGCATGACCACACTCCAGCAGCAATCCACAAACTCCATCGTGTATCATCCTAGGCTTGGGTCAGCCAAAAGCGTTGGCAATCTAAAGGCTGGCGGCTCTCTTGGTGCTTGGCTTACCAGACACCACCTGCGACCCGGATACAAACCTCCTTCCAATAGCATCCAGGACTACACAACGATTTCTGGACCGACAAATGGGCGCCCCATTAGCCCGCCTTCGTCGTCAATGGACTCGACGGTCCTGATAACCGGTTCCGCCCAGTCTGCATTTATCACAAGCGTGGATACACGCGAGTCTAGCACATCCAATGGCCCTGGCGAGCCCATGCGCATGGGTGGCCTGCGCATGGGTCGCAAGCGCTTTCTGGTCTACCGCATTCTTGTTACTGGACAAACCGGCCAGTGGTGGGTGGCTCGCCGCTACAGCGAGTTCCATGAGCTCTACCAAACTCTGCGCCGCATGTTTCCGCAGGCAGCCAACAAGTGGGGCGAGTTTCCCAGCAAGCGTCTGCTCCCAGGCCTTGGTTCTTCTAACGACTCTGTGCTGCAGCGTCGCGAAAGATTAAATACCTTTCTGCGTGCTATAATGCAGACGCCCCAGATATCGCAGTGCTCTGTGATGCAGCAGTTTTTGCGCGACGACCCATTGGATGCTGACTCTGTGCCACTGGCCGATCGTGAGGCTGCTGCGCGAGAGGTTATGAAACAAAACGGCGATTCCAAAAACAACAACACCAGCAGCAGCAGCGGAAAACGAAAGGGCGATGGCAGTGGAAAGTACGGCGAAATTGAGCTTGTTATCCACCCTCCGCAAAACCCCAAGCAAAAGTCTTTACTTCAGCAGCAAACTATGCGCTCTGTAAGCAGTGGCAGCGCATTGCCCAGTGCAGACCATTCAAAGCTTTTCGCACCATGGAGCGTCTCTGGTGCTGAAAGTATTTCCAGCATCCATAATGAGGGCCTGAAGCAGCATGGACTGGATAGTGCTGCAGCCCTGGCAATGTCGCCGCCAACCGTAAGCACCGCTGGCCCACGCACACGCGAGTCAATTGAGCGCATGAAGTCAATGCCCTCGCTAAAGTCGGCAGGCGCTGTGCCCGGTATACCTAATTTCGACTTTTCAATTCCACTGCCGCAGAACCCACTGAACTTTGGCGGCTCCTCATCGTTGAGCGCTTCGACTGGCCGTGAGGCAAGAGGCATGACACAGCAGAGCACCAATACCCAGAACTCGTCGTTGTTCTCGTCAACCACCACTGTGCCTCTTCCAATGCATCGCAAGATATCTGACCCGCAAGAGTACACGAGTGCAGAGAAGCGTCCCAACAGCAGCAATCCGTCGTCGATGCGCAAGAAATACGGTCTGCGTCGCAACATGCAGTACCGCAGCGACCGGGTTGATGCAGGCACGGCCAGGAAGAGCGGCAGTGGAAGTATCGGTTCGCATAGCCAGATACCGCTTCCGCCGCAGGCACTACACCCGAATACGGCAGCAACATTGCTGGAGACTCAGGAATGGCTTAGACTGGCAGGTCAGGCACCTTCAAACGCCAACGAAATGGTTTTGGATAACGACTACGTCATGGTTGATGATAACGACGAGCAGATGAGTTTGGGAGTCAATGGAAGTTCGATGGACATTGATCGCACATTGCGAGGCGGAAGCATTGACAGCGAAATGTCGTCGGAGGTGTCGTCACCATCGTCTAGACGCGGACGCAACATTGTTGTTCTGCGCCGGGCTCCATTGGGAGGTGTTGAGAAGCAGCGCCGCGTGCTTGCGGAGAACGACCCGGCAATGGTTGCTGCCAAGAAGCATCTGCGGAATGCTAAGCGTCTGCTCGCAGCTCAGTTTAAAGAGTCCGAGACTGCTGACGATGAGGATGAGGACACGGATGGCAAGCGCCGTAACAACAAGACATCTGGCAGTGGTCCGCAAAAGGTCGGGTTGGATGACTTCCATCTGCTTAGCCTTATTGGTAAGGGAAGCTATGGCCAAGTCTTGCTTGCGCGTTACAAAGACACTGGCAAGATTATGGCTATCAAGGTTATTTCAAAGTCGAAGCTGCGTGGACGACCAAACGAGATCAGACGTGTAATGTCTGAGCGCAAGGTTCTGGAACGCACAGTCAAGCATCCGTTCCTTGTTGGGCTCCAATGCGCATTCCAAACCAAGGAGAAGCTGTTCTTCTGTCTGGACTACGTAAATGGCGGCGAGCTGTTTTTTCATCTCCAGCGCGAGCGTCGCTTTGGCGAAAATCGAGCACGGTTTTATGCAGCAGAGATTACTTCGGCGCTTGCCTATCTCCACGGAATGGA
>JANBOK010000550.1:0-10375 GCA_027595805.1 Coemansia sp. Benny D160-2
AAGCATGAAGATTCAGAAGATATTAAATGCATTGTTGCACATTTTTTGCAGATTGCCACTGTAATTCAGACTTTTCACAATGTATTCATAAACTCCTGCTCATGTACAGTTTCTGACTAGATTGCTCTTTCCACTTTTTGTGGTAAGGTCATTGTACCTAATAAACAAAAGTTAATGCCTGGAGAAAATAATTATACATGTGCCAATGTTAGTCCCATTTATAAGCACTGCAATGTGCACCCTTTATTCACATTTCTAAATAATGTCTGGTTGATGGATTTTGTGATTAAAGTATTCAGGTTTTGCATGAGGGCAAACACAATAAAAAATGGTGTTGGTTGCTTTATCCTAAAAATGTCAACATTTAGTGATATTGCAGAGGTAAGAGATTGTCATTATTGCCAACCCATAGTTTGTCAAAAGATTGGTTCCTCACTAAATGTGGGGTTGCCTTTGTTTTGTGTATTATTTAAATAAAAGAACAGCAAGGAACCTGACAAAGATAGTGGTATAAAAGTTTCTACAGATATAATATAGAAGAAGATTGGAGTATATATGAGGGATGGGTAGTGGAAATTAAGAAATCGAGAATTAAATCAGGACAACAATGGTGACTTATAAATAAAAAGCAGCCACAGTGGAGTAGCATGGATTACAGTATTCCAAAGTGGCCAAAAACAAGGCTTGGTGAGGCTGAGCAACAGAAGCATGAAATAACAGTGCTACAAGTGTGGACAAAAAGACAGGTTTAAAAATTTGTTTACATGGCCAAGTTCATGTAGCCATGGGAGATCAATTAGAAGTATAATAATTTCAGTAATAATTAAGAAAATTATTTAATAGTCAAGGGATCTGCCCTCAAAACTCTGAAAGAGTTGTCTTTCAGTAGCTTGCACCGAAAGTGGGGGCGGATCCTGAGGGAACTTTCGGAGCAGAAAGTTGACAACATTTATTTTATAAATTCTCATTATTCCAAAGAAGAATGGCTTATTTGCCAGCACTGAAGGTTTGGACAATTCGAAATAATTTCCTTTATATAGAGGAAGAGTTTATATTCAAGTTGAAGAAGTAGGTGGAAATAAAAAAAGTGATATCTTTGATCATGGATTTTACACCTTAGCAGATGAATTGTGCAGAGCACACAATGCCAAACTTGCAAAGTAACTAAAGATAGCAAGTAAATAAGATTTAAAATTAAGCATGATTGTAGATATCTGTATATAGGTAGATAGACTCCAGTAACTTGTGCTCTAATTCTAACAGCAAAATAGAAGGTATTGGCCACTTTTAGCAATAAATACATTATGTTTAGAAATTATGAGTGTGAAAAATAATACTATTGAAAAAAGATAAAAATGCAGGTATAGCTTTGTTGGAGTTATAATCTGTGGGTCTTTGGTAATCCTTGGATTTATAGACTTAATATAATATTATGAATGGCTAATCCATTACTTTATTAGGACTAGAAGATGGAAGAAAAATTAACATCATTGGAGGCAGCTTATATTGGAAGGAATTTAGTTTTGTCAAGTTAAATATCATGTAGACAAATTATGTTTTATCAGGATTGCCTTTTAATAAATAAGATGCAAATATCCCGAATCAAGCTACATTTTAAAAATTTATTGTTTTGGCTTTCTTACACCAATTAAATGACGTGTGACGTTGCTTTGTAAAATAGAAGCCAGGATAGAAATGTGTGACTGCCATGTTGCTTTAAACCTATTTGGTTAAAAAGAGGAGTGCAAAGACGAAACGATGGTTGAAATAATGGTGGGGCAAAGAAGTTGTTTAAATGTGAAAAGGGGGTATTTAAACCGAATAGTATTCGTACTAAACATTGCTTCTCTTTTTTCTCTGCGTTAACAATCTTCCATTATATATTTACTAATACAGGCCTGTTTATTAATTGTATTGGTTGCTAAAAAAGTTAAAAGAATGGCATTACAGAAACCTAAGGGTAGGTATTTAGGCAAACTATCATTAAGCAAGAGATGTGATGTAAAGGGCGTCCGAGTCGCTTTGGAATGGGAAGATAAAATGAAAGGACACAATGTTTCAAAGCTGAATATAATAATTGGGACAGGCGTTGCACTGAAAAATCTTAAAGAGTGCGCAAATAAAGATATTAGCAAAGCAAAGTGGGTATATATTAGCAACGTTGGCTTTTTCAAGGTCAAGAGAGAATAGACCTTTGATAACCCAAAAATGGAAAAATGTGGGTTGAAAGGAAATGTTTTTGGTGTGAGAAGGTGGAAAGAGAAGCGTGACGACAAACTAGAAAAGAGAAGAAACATTCTGTAGATTTTTCTTTGCCTCGGGCCAATTTAATTCTATTAGAATAATACTATAGTAAAAGTATCGTTTTCTGGTAGAGGTGGCTTTATTTTCAGAGGAGAATTTGGCGAAATATGCGCACAGACTATGAAACCCGCGGCTCGGATGGGTGCGAGCCGAAAGAGAGAAAAGGAAACTATATGCAGCTCGGGCAAAGAAAAGGAACGAAAATGGCGAAAGTACCCGTTTCCGACGAAAGCAGCGCCAGTAGATTCCGTTCGGAGAATTTTACTAGCGAGCTTGCGTAAAAGAGAGAAAAAAGTAGCAGTGATTGGCTGCTGCCTCTCGTCATTAGCAATCAGAGTGGATGCTTCCTTTTATACTATTAGCTGCATGTGACCACCACTAGCGCAGAGAAAAAGAGGTGAACAAAGGCTATTCTTTAGCTGCTGTTGTTGCTGTTGTTTTTTGACTGGCGTTTATGCGAAGGGCGGGATGACACGGAACAATGCGGGAGAGAGGGATGGATGGGCGTTTTCTCTATTTATTCTTGTCTAGCATCAAGCATTGTGAAAAGAGAAATAAGCTTTTTGTCAAAGCGAACGCTGTTCTGCTGGCATCGATGCTTTTTCTTTTTTAATTTTTCTTTTTTAATTTCTCCGCTCCCCTGTTTTCTCACACCTTCCCTCTCTCATCTCTGGCTTTCATCTAATCTTGTATCTATTTGTAGAGCATACAACAAACAAGCCATCTTTTCTATATAAAAGGCCCTTCCCAATCTCATCGTCTAATTTCTTTCCTACGGCTCCTCCCTTTTTAGTCTCTCCCTTTTTTATCTTTTCATTTGTCTACTTTTAACCACTCCTATTTTTCTTAAAAGCTACAGCTGGCCCTCTTTCATTCAACTTTTTTATTTATATTTGTATCTGGCTTGGCTCAAACAAACAAACCGACACCCTTTTGGTCCCGACAGTAGCAGAAATGACGACAACAGACAGCACTTCCTTTGGCACCAGCATCTTGTTCTTCCTCAACGGAGAAAAGGTGGTCATCGAGTCGCCGGACCTCGACCTGACATTGCTCCAGTATCTGCGCAACACGGGGCTGACGGGCACAAAGCTCGGGTGCGGCGAGGGCGGGTGCGGAGCATGCACGGTGATGGTATCGCGGTACGATGTGGAGCAGGGCAAGGTGACGCATGCATCGGTCAACGCGTGTCTGGCGCCGCTGTACACGGTGGACGGGAAGCACGTGATGACGGTGGAAGGTCTGGGAACGTCGGCCAACCCGCATCCGGTGCAGGAGCGGATAGCGCTGCTGCATGGCTCGCAGTGCGGGTTCTGCACGCCTGGGTTCGTGATGTCGCTGTACACGCTGCTGCGCAATAACCCGAACCCGACGGAGCGCGAGATCGAGGAGTGCTTCGACGGCAACCTGTGCAGATGCACGGGGTACCGGCCTATCCTCGATGCGGCGAAGACGTTTGCGGACCAGGCGTGGAAGCGCGGCGCGGCTGTGGTCAACTCTGACGGCAGCGTCAAGGCTGTGAGCAAGTCTGAGCAGGAACAGGAGAAGGGGTGCGGGATCGATGGATGCTGTCGCCTGCAGAAGCCAAAGGAGACGACGTTTGCGGTGCACGAGCCAACTGCGCCCTTTAAAGGAGAGGGTGAAGAAGCGGCGGCGGCAGTAGCAGCATTGGCATTGGCAACGCCGTCGGCATCGTCGGCATCGTCATCGTCGCCACCACGATCGGCATCGTCAGCATCGGCATCGTGCTGTGGTGGCAAGGCCAGCGGAACGGCAGCATGCTGCAAAGCAGAAGCAGCAGCACCTGAAGACGCCGCCGCGGAAAACCAAGCAGAGATCGACAAGCAGCTGGTGATCGCCAAGTTCAAGCGCTACGAGCCGACGCAGGAGCTGATCTTTCCGCCGTTTCTGATCCGGTACGCCAAGGGCACCACGGCGCAGACGGAGGGCGAGGCGCAGATGCGGCCGCTGAAGATAGTAGCAAAGGAGCCGGCGACATCGTGGTGCCAGCGGTTCTACAGGCCGCTGACGCTCACAGGGCTGCTGGCGGTGCTTGAGGAGCATCCGGACGCCAAGCTGGTGGCGGGGAACAGCGAGGTTGGCGTGGAGATCAAGCTGAAGCGCTCCAAGTTCGAGACGCAGGTGTACGTCAGCGACATTCCCGAGCTGCAGCGCATCACCGAGCACGCGGACTCGGACTCGGTGTCGTTTGGCGCGAACATGACGCTGGCGCGCTTTGAGCACGAACTCGAGCGGCTGATCGCGAAGCACGGAGCGCAGCGCACACAGAACTTTGCAGCGCTGCGCGAGAACCTGCGGTACTTTGCCGGCAACCAGATCCGCAACGTGGCGACGATTGCCGGCAACGTGGTGACGGCGTCGCCGATCTCGGATCTCAACCCGGTGTTCCTGGCAGCCGACGCGCGCGTGGTCCTGGTGTCATCGTCATCGTCGTCGGCGGCGGCAGAGAAGGCGACGCGCGAGGTGCGGATGTCGGAGTTCTTCCTCGGCTACCGGCGCACGGCGATGCGGCGCGGCGAGGCGATGCTGGCGATCCGCGTGCCGCTCAACGCGGCGGGCGAGTGCGTGCGCGCGTTCAAGCAGGCGAAGCGCAAGGACGACGACATCGCAATCGTCACGTGCGGGCTGCGCGTGCGCATCAACAGCGCGACGCGCGCGGTGGAGGAGGCGGCGTTTGCGTTCGGCGGAATGGCGCCGACGACGGTGCTGGCGACGCGCACGGCGCAGAGCGTGGGCGGGCGGGCGTGGGGCGACGCGGCGACGCTGGATGCGATGCTGGCGGCGTGCCAGGACGAGATGCGGCTGGACTACGCGGTGCCCGGCGGCATGGCCGAGTACCGCACGGCGCTGACGACCAGCTTCCTGCTGAAGTTCTGGGCGGCGGCGTGCGCGGCGCTGGGCGTGGCAGGCAATGGAGGCTTCGGCGGCGGGCTTGCGGCGGAGATGGCGGCGGACGATGCGCCGCGCGAGGTGTCGAAGGGCGCGCAGGAGTACGCGCCGGTGGGCGACCGCGCAGTCGTCGGCAAGGGCGTCGCGCATCTGTCGGCGCTGAAGCAGACGACCGGCGAGGCGCGCTACGTGGACGACATGCCGCCGCTGCAGGGCGAGCTGCACATGGCGCTTGTGCTGTCGGAGCGCGCGCACGCGCACGTGGTTGGCATCGACGCGACGGAGGCGCTGCAGCGCGCCGGCGTGCGGCGGGTGCTGACGGCGCGCGACGTGCCGGGCGAGAACGTGTGGAATGTGTTCCGCGACGAGGAGATTCTGCCGACGCGCGAGGTGCACTACGTCGGGCAGCCGCTAGCGCTTGTTGTCGCCGACTCGCTGAAGGCCGCGCAGGACGCGACGCGCGCGGTGCGCGTGGAGTACGCGGAGCTGCCGGCGGTGCTTGGCGTGCGCGAGGCGGCGCGCGCCGGCGCGTGGTTCGCGGAGGAGCGGCGGCTGCAGAACGGCGACGTGGATGCGGCGCTGGCGGAGGCGGACGTCGTGCTGGCGGGCGAGTCGTACTGCGGGCCGCAGGAGCACTTCTATCTGGAGCCGATGGGCGCCGTGGCCGTGCCGCGCGGCGAGGGCGACGAGCTGGATGTGTTTGCCAGCACGCAGAACCCGACCGAGGCGCAGATGGTGTGCGCCGAGGCGCTCGGCGTGGCCGCCAGCCGCATCGTGTGTCACGTGAAGCGCATGGGCGGCGGCTTCGGCGGCAAGGAGTCGCGGTCGGCGCTGGTTGCGGCGTTTGCGGCGCTGGGCGCGCACCACACGCGGCGCTCGGTGCGGCTGGTGCTGGAGCGCGCCGAGGACATGCAGACCAGCGGCCAGCGCCATCCGTTCTTCGGCGAGTGGCGCGTCGGCGTGATGCGCGACGGCAGGCTGCGGGCGCTTCGGGCGCGCATCTTCTCGAACGGCGGCTTCTCGCACGATCTGTCGGTCGGCGTGCTGGAGCGCGCGGTGTCGCACATCGACAACTGCTACCGCATCCCGCACACCGACATCGTCGGCCGCATCTGCCGCACCAACACGCAGTCCAACACCGCCTTCCGCAGCTTCGGCGGCTGCCAGGGCATGTTCATGCTGGAGTCGATGCTGTGCGAGGTCGCCGACCGCCTGCGCATGCCGGTCGAGCGCCTGCGCGAAATCAACATGTATCGCGCCGGCGACGTCACGCCCTTCATGCAGCCGCTGCCGCCCGCCGACTGGAATGTGCCGCGCATGTGGCAGCAGCTGAAGCCGCGCTTCGATGCGCGCCGCGCCGAGGTCGACGCCTTCAACGCAGCGTCGCGCTTCCGCAAGCGCGGGCTTGCGCTGCTGCCGACGAAGTTCGGCATCTCGTTCGGCGCCAAGCACCTCAACCAGGGCATGGCGCTGGTGCATGTGTACATGGACGGCTCGGTGCTTGTTGCGCACGGCGGAACGGAGATGGGCCAGGGCCTGCACACGAAGATGGCGATGGTTGCCGCCGAGACGCTGCAGCTGCCGCTTGAGGCCGTGTTCATCAGCGAGACAGCAACAAACACCGCCGCCAACACGTCGCCGACCGCCGCCTCTGCATCGTCCGATCTCAACGGATTCGCCGTGCACAACGCCTGCCGCGTGCTGGCCGACCGGCTGCGGCCGTACCGCGAGCGCATGCCCGACGCGCCGTTCTCGCGCATCGCGCGCACCGCGTACATGGACCGCTGCAACCTCACTGCGGCCGGGCACTACGCAACGCCCGACATCGGCTTCAACTGGCAGACGCAGAGCGGACTGCTGTACTTCTACTTCACGCAGGGCGTGGCGCTGGCCGAGGTCGAGCTGGACACGCTGACTGGCGCGCACACCACGCGGCACGTGGACATCGTCATGGATGTTGGCCGGTCGCTCAACAAGGCCATCGACATCGGCCAGATCGAGGGCGCCTTCGCGCAGGGCCAGGGCTGGGCCACCACCGAGGAGTTCCTGTACTCGCCGGCGTCCGGCCGCCTGCTCACGCAGGGCCCCGGCAACTACAAGATCCCGTCGGCCATGGACATTCCGCGCGACTTCCGCGTCTCGCTGCTCGAGGGCGCCGACACCAGCACGCTGAAGACCATCTTCTCGTCCAAGGGCATTGGCGAGCCGCCGCTGTTCCTGGGCGCCTCCGTGTTCTTTGCGCTGCGCGACGCCGTGCTGGCTGCGCGCAAGCATGCGCCCGGAGCCGGAGCCGGAGCCGGAGCCGATGAGGCCGGGTCTCCGCTGCATCTCGAGATCCCGGCCACGCCCGAGGTTCTGCGCATGGCCTGCGAGGACGAGCTGGTTGCGATGGCGCGCATCCCGAGCGAGCAGAAGGAGGGCCGGCTGCCGTTTGCCCTGCGCATCTGAGGCCTCGAGGGCCCTGTCATCTGATCCGGCCGAATAATGCGCGGCGGGCCGCAGCGGAGCGTCTTGTTTCCAGAAATCCCCGGCAATGGCGCCCGCCCGCGCCCGTTTGCTTCGCTGCAAACTCGCTAATTCCCAGACTCCAGCTCTTTTCCATTTATTCCATAATACCGCATTCTTCCTCGTTCCTTCTGCGTGTTCTCCGCTTGCTGGCCATGGGCACGCTGAGCGCGCAGGTCGCCCACGTCCTCCACCTGCTTGGCAGCGACGCCGGATCGCCGGCGGTTGGCGCGTGGACGCCGGCGCATCTCACCGGCAGCGCGCTCCGCTGGTGCCAGCACGTCGACCTCGTGTGGCCCACGCTGGATGCCGGCAGCCAGAAGACGGTCCTCGCACACGCCAGGCGCCTGCTGCAGACGAGGTCGCCAGGCAGTGCCGCTTGCTCCGAGAAGAGCGGCACGCGCCTCGTTCCGGGAAACTGCGGCATCCTGCTGCTGCGCACCGTGATAACCAACCGCCACACCCCGCACGACGTGCGCGTCGCTGCGTTGCACCACTACGCCGACGCCCGGGAGCCTGCGGCAGCTCCGGCTGCGGCCCGCGCTGTCTGCGACGATGTCTGCGCCGCCCTGGCTCCCTGGCAGGATGCAAGGGGCCCCGTGCGCGTGGCCCGCGGGGTCCTGCGCCTGGCGGGCCGTTGCGCCGGCGACTCCCGCGGTTGCTGGCTGGCTGACCCGCCGCCCCACGCCGTGCGCGTTGCCGCGGTTGCCGCGTCGATTGCGCGGATACTGGCTGCTGAACCAGAACGTGAGCATCTTTCGGTTGCCCCGCTTATCGACCTCGTCTTCTCGCTGGCGCCTTCCCCGCCGGATGCCCGCAGCCGTTCGCCGGCCCTGTCGTCGCCATGCAGGGGCATCCTGGGCAACGCGCTGCTTCTAGTCTGCGTCGGCACAACCGAGGAGACCACGGGCCGGGGGGTCCCCGACTGCAGGGTTCTTGTCAGCGATGCGCTCGGACATCTTCTCGAGTCCACTAGCGCGTCCGCCGCCTTCTCGTTCGTCGCCGCCCTGCATCCGCCCCTCGTTGCGGCCCTGGCGGCCCTGGACCGCCCCGCCCGTCTCGCGCACCAGTACATGCACGCGCTGGCCGGCTTCAACCGCTGGTGCCAGCGCCAGATGCTCGCCTCCGCCGGTGCTGGCCATCAGTCTGATACTGATGCCGCGTTGGCCGATACGTGGCTGGTTGCGCTCGAGTCCATGTGGCTGCACCTGCTTGCAGCGCTCGGTCCGCGCGCATCCGCTGTGCTGGCGGACGACCGGGTTAGATTTCGGAAATCGGTCTCTGATGTTTCTTCTTCTTTGCGCGCTGATCCCAGCTCCCCTGTCTTCAGCGCTACCGTGGCCGTCTGGGAGGCCTTTTACTCCCAGCTGCTCGGGAGATCCGCTTAGGATATAAGGAGTTGAAGAAGAGGGCGGGCGGGGGCCCAGAGGATCAGTGGCATGGGCAACCAGCTAACATTCCACATTGTATTTCGGTTTATAACAGAAACGTAAAGAAAATCTAAGCTCTTATAATAAAGTATAATCTAATTCATTTATTTATCCCATCCTCTTTTTTTTTACCCCTACTGAACAATCTCTTCCTCTCTTCTCGCCCTCCTTTTTTTTTTTGGTCAGGTAAACATGCATTCCGCTCTGTGCGCAAGGAACTCCGATAGCTCTATCCATTTCTCTCCACACACGTCGCAGTGGTACGTCCCGTCCAGCTTCTTGTTCAGTCTGATGCAATTGGATCCCGCCTGCTTCTCCGTGGTCGTTAGACACTCGATCCCGCTCATACCTTTATTTTTAATACCTCCCTTCCAATAAAACTACCGGTATATACAGTTAATTGGCGTGTATACTTTGATGATGATTTGTGTATGTTTAATGCCGATGACTAGTGGTGGTGGTAATGCTGTTGTTGTTGATGATGATGATAAGGAAGAGAGAAAAAGAAGCCGTTGGTCCGTGTTTCTTGTTTCTCTAGAACCTATAATAAATGTTTTTCGTGTGTGGTTTCCGATTAGTGCTCTAGCAAATACAGCAACAACGAGGCAAATAAATTGCAATAAAAACAGCTGGACAATTGCAACAACGCGAATAGCTGAAAAACGCCTCCACTGGTCTTTTGTTTCTCCTTGGACAATAATGAACCCTTCCTCCCCAACAAAAAACCATTTTGTAGCCTCAGGGTGAACTAAATAAAAAAACATGGGGTATACGGAACACCAAAAAAAGGAGTTTCTTTTTATTTATTTATTTTCCTGTGCCACAATAACCATATTGTTATTGCTACCGCATATTGCGCATACTATCTGGGAATTCATGTAAATAACACAATGCAATTGCAACACAGGGGAAATAGAGGAATAAAGGGAACCAAAAGAACGAGTAGAACGTAGTAGATGAAAACAAGTAACATTGAAAGTAGAGTGGAAAAAGGGGTACCTGCAAATTCACATCTTCATCTCCAAAAAAGTTAAATAAATAAAACAAATCTAAAAATATAAAGGTGGAAAATACAGTTACAAGGGGAATTCAATTTAAATAAACAATTACTTGCCTCGTTTTTTTGTTTGTATTGAATTGGGTAAATAAATGAAAAAAGGAACGTGTATGTGGTATTTGTCTTTTATTATTTTTCTGATTCAATTGTGTCTATTCTATGCTGTATG
>JANBOK010000551.1:0-10359 GCA_027595805.1 Coemansia sp. Benny D160-2
CTGCTGCTCCTGTTGTTCCTGTTGCTGTTTTTGTGTATGGTCATAGCCATACGCTGACTGCCTGTCTGCATCTTGCTGAGCCGGGTCAGCGTTAGAAGGCAGATCTTTTCCATAAGATGCAACATCATCAGGTTTGCTGGTACACGCCTCGTCTTCATCTTCATCCTCATCCTCATCCATGCTGCCACTGTCGCCTTCGTCACTACCAGTGGGGCTAAATTCGTAGAGCTTTTCTAAAAGATCGGCAAGATAGGCGTTGCGGTAGGGCGCAACCCAGCGCAGGCAAAGCTGATGGCATATCTCAGCGCAAATCTCGTTATTAATCTTGCCCTGGAAGACGCGAGCAAGAGGACGGAACTTGCAACAGGCAAGGTCCCGGAGCCAAATAAGCAACGACGCAGATAGCTGCTCGCGGAATACATCACGGGCGGCACGGATAGAAACGCTGAGTGATACATTTGTCATTGTCGTTGCTATATCGATAAGATCAGGAATGGAGGTGCTGACGCGCAGAACGTCTCGACCGCTAGCGTCGACGGTCTCTGCAATCTTCTTTGCCTCAACATGTGAACATTGCAGGGCTTCTGTGCACTGGTCAATGACGTCCTGAAAAGAATGGACTTCATCGTTCCACAGAACAACAGCAAACTTTGTCTGTGGCTCGCTGTCGTTGATTGCCAGACTGGCGTTTTTGGCATCGTCTAGAATAACTCTTTCCTCGAACTGCGGGTTGAGGTTAATTGGTGATGTAGCAAAAGTTTCCAGAATAAACTCGAGTACAACAGCAATGGTAAGCTCAATCGAGCGCTTGACGCTAGCTGGGCATTCGTTGTTGTTGTTGTAGCCAGGCACAAAGGGAGCGCCTGCTGAGGATATTATTGGCTCAAGCCCAACCTCTTCCAGCTCCTCAAAGCTGCTGTGATGACGGCAGCGAAGAGGAATCTTCCATGCCTCGGGGTCGCCGCAGTCACAGCAACCACCAGTCCCCGAGTTCATGCTGAATGATGTGTCGTGGCCTGCATGGTCTGTTGCTTGAAAACAGCGAGTGCACAGCACGCATGTGTCGTCCATAGAGCAGTTCCTACAAGACGACAATTCGGGTGTTTTGGAAGCATAAATGCACTAGTTAGATTATGACGATGCTGTTTGCATATTTTTTTGCTGTCTTTTGGTGGTGGAATTGTTGGCGGTGGCGCTTTTTTTGTCTTTTCTTCTTTTGTGGAAACGGTTTTGTACGCAGCAATAGTGACTACACTGGATGATAGGGGAATATGCACATCTAAAGCCATAAAGGCGACGAAAGGCATGCCTTTGATAAAACATATTTCAAATTTGATAGTGTGTGGCACAGAAAGCAAGCCTAGCAGCTTGAACATGGTTATGGACGGCGATTTGGATTACGTCTTAGATGCAGATGGGCCATAGCATCGGACCGAACTGCTCCTTTTCACATCAAGGAACGTAATAAGACAATGCGCGGCACATTGTGGCAGCAGAAACACAAGCAAGGATGGCTGAATGAGAGAGGAAGCAGCAAGAAGAAAGACATGGGTTGAGAATAACGCAATTTATGCCTGTGTGGAATGGCCAAGCATAATCGATGAGACGCCCGCCTTGCATGCAGGAGGAGGAGCCAGAATAGAACAAGACACGGAAGAAGACAGCGTGTGCGCCATATGCGCGCATATTGTCTTCCAGCACCGCTGAGTGAAGAGGCGCTCAAGCTCATGCAATAAAGGCCACATTTGCAACCGCAGCTGCAACTGCAACTGCACCTATCTGCTAGGCCAACGGCGTTTCCAGCCCCAAGCACGGTGTGTCTTTCGGCACATCTGGTACACCGCTATTTGCATCGCTAGACCAAGCCACACACTCCAAAGGTTGAAGCACTTTACAGAGAGAAATGCGCAGATAGGAAGAAACTGGCTGGTAACTTACTTGCATCGGTAGACGCCCTCGCCGCGCTTGAAAACATGTCCACAAGGCTGGCCGCGCCGAACCTCGGTGTATTCAATTGGAACCTCAACCTCGTCTTGCAGCTCCTCTCTTGGCGCACCCCCAGTACGCTCATCAAGAGGCACCAGTTCCGCCAGGCGGTTGTCCTTGGACAACAGAAACCAAGAAATCTTATGCAGAATGTCCTTCCGCCCAGCCGGAGTCAGCACATAATTGTTATCCTTTGGCGTTCCACGCAGATAGGTGTATATTTCAGAAGAGTACGGCTGGTCTATGAAGCTCTCGCTGGGTTGCGTCCCAGCTGCTGCCTTGCCGAGTGCCTCCTCGATTTCGGGCGTCATTCTCCGCATTGTCGAGGAGTAGAACATTCCTGAACAGCAACGGACGTGTTAGACGGCTCCTTCGTAGTTCGAACAAGAAAATAGTAGCGCTGACCTGGTCTGAATGGGGCTGTTGCAAGATGTGGGGGCTTTAAAAGAAGAGGGGAAATTCGATTTTGAAACAAAATGTTTAGTGATGACCAGAGAAGTGCGTGGTGGGAGGGGGTGCTTTGCGAGCAAGAGTGAATAAAAGAAAATAAAATTGTTGCCTTGAAATTAAACACAAAGATAGACAGATTGTTATTTTGTTTCTGAAAGAGCAAAGCCTTGAGTTTAAAAAAATGAAAGCATGAGGGAGTTGGGGCAAGGAAAGGCACTCATTTTCGCTTTTTTTGTGCGAGTTCCCAAGCATGACGTTGCACAATCGGCCTCTTTTTTTTTTGCTTGCGCAAGTGTTAGCGTGAAAGTATGAACATGGGCCATAAAAAGGAGGTGAAGCGATTGAGGTTCCTCTACACACCAGCGCCAGGAAAGCCTCATTCAGAGAAGAAAAGGCCGCCCTTGCACAACCCAAGCGCATTGCGCGCTTTTGAACCCTGTCATTCCCGTGACAGCCTGTTTCGGCCAAGCAATGGTGTAGTAACGCGACTTTTATCAAAATGAAAACAAAGCAAAAAACCTTATGCTTGAACAAGCGCTAACGGCAGCCGCGGAAAGCGAAGGATCTATGCTCTATAGAGTCCACCGTCCTGCATATGAGACTGTATCGTCTCGCCAAACATGCCTGCACCAAAGAGCGGGTCTTCCTGTTGCTGCTGCAATGCCGACTCACGAGTAGCAGTAGTAGTTGCTGTTGCTGCTGCTGCTGATGTTGATACTGCTAGCATACTGGCACCATATGGCTGCCGCCCGTCTTGCGGAGGTGTTATTGCTGGGGAGAGCATTTGCTCGATCATCGATCTTGATGGCACGCTACTCTTTGGCATTTCCAGCTCCATTCGGTCAATATCTAGTCCGGCATTCCGCCTTGCCTCTGTCTGTCTCTCGTCAGTGCTGCCGCCTACCGAGCACATTCCTTCTGGCCACCGCTGGCCAAGCAGGTCTTGTCCATCCGCTATCGTGTTTAGTGCTGAGCTTCCGGGCGGCTGCAAAAGCGAATAAACCTCTGTGGGCTGCTGGTATCTTTTTATCCTCGCATCTACTGCTGCTACTGGCAATGCTTCTAACGCTAGCATGGAACTGCTGCTACTGAGGCCAGGCCCGACCTCGCCGTTTCCGTACGAAGGCATTATGGTTAGACTGTTGGTGTTGTCGTTACCGCCCGCTGCGATAAGACTTGCAAGGAATGAAAAATCGCCATCCAGACCAAAGCTAAACATTTCCGAATCAACGCCGTCAGCAGCTGTGCTGAACATGCCCGAATCTAGCACCGAAACGGAAGAAGTATCGACTTCTGTTGTGCCATGGGAGTCGGCCAACTGCTGGTCCCCGGACAAAATCCCAGTTCTGTTGCCAAATCCTTTGGCTGCTGATTCGAGAAAAGCCTCCTTCAGCGAGCGGTGCATACTGGCTTCTTTACAGCTGGTTTCACTTGCCACATGCCCCGCTGTTTCTTCGACGCTGGCACATGTCGACTCATCATATGTCATGGTCGACGATACTGACGATGCGGTTTCAATACCGAGAAGAGAGCCTAATGCTTTTACGTTGTGACAAGCATTCTGCTGCTGCTCCAGAATTAGTGGAATAGATGGAGACCCTCCGCGATTTTCTATTTTTCTATCGATGCTCCTGTGTAATGTGTCTTCTGCGCTTGCTGACGTTGTCATTGCCATTGTTTGGCCCGTGAAAGCAGCCCTACAATCGGCCCCACTAAAGTCCTGGTTGCTGGAGCTAATCTTGTGGCGGTCTGTCCGTTCAATGCTATAGGGCATAGTAGCGTGCTGCGCCGAGTTGAGTTTTGTGCTGGAGTTACGTATAACTCGATTTGTTAGTGGCTGAGGAGTGGAAGCAATATAGACACTGTGCTGTGCTGCTTTGTCGTCCTGGCCTTTGGGTAGCTGTAGTGGGTCGTCGGATCTAGAAATGGTGTAGTCGGCTGCAAGCTGCTCAAAGAAATTCATTGGCGAAGACAATGTTGCTGTTGAAGTTTGCTTATCAGACATACCTGAACACAGGAATGTCATCGAAGCATCCGTTGCCATTCCAGCAAAATCAAGCTGCCCAGTGCATGCCTGCGAAAGCATAAAGCTAGACGCATTCTGGGCTTCTGCGTCGCCAGACACTCGGCTTGCCCCAGTGTGACCTTCTTTGTCGTCACTAACTTTACTGATAAATGGTGTTGTGGCTGGCCGGTTAATTTTACGCTTTGAGTCGCCACATACCAGCAGTGAGCTGTAGTCTTGATCGGAGATGTCGCTTGCTGGAACAGAGGTTGACAGCGCTAATCTAGATTGAGGTGGCAAGTATGTTCCTCTTGGCTTGGAGCCGTTAGCCGTGTTCATTCCTTGGGTTAGTTTAAATGCTTCTCTATGTCCTGGTTTTGCGTTCAATGGAAGATGCTGTGTGTCGGGGGTGTTCTGTGGAAATTCGTTAGGCATCGATTTAGGAACTTTTGAATTTTCCGACCCTCCGGCCGCGGCTGCTGCTGCGGCTGCTGCAACGACTGCTGCTGTGGCCGACGATGCACCCAACATGCTTCCTGGTGCTGTGGACAAAGCTGCAAACGTAGACATACCACCAGTAGATGTTGACAAGGGCATTCCTGCAAGTCTTGAGTAGCATGCTGACCTCGATGACGGATAGGATTCCAGCGCAACGCTAGAGGTGCTGCTGTAGCTTGCAGTGTACTTGCCAATGATCTTTTTAAGTGCTAATGGGAGAATGCGCCATGGAAAGACCTTGACGTCCTTTTCGATATTTCTGGGCTTTGGATTTGGGAACGACATAATAAGCTTGAAGAAATCCGCAGATTCGGACTTGCATTTGCTCACTGTCAGCGGACGGAATCCCTCCAGATTACGACGAATGCGGTTCTTTTCCTCCACTGTAAACCTAACAGCAATGAGTGATTCTAATAAGTGGATGCAGTCGACGCTTGTGATAAAGAAGTCCTGCTTTTCTTCCCAATATATACAGGAAACAACAATGCTGTTGGGCACACGGTCTGCGGCAGCAACTGCCTTGAATGTGCAGAATATGTTGTTATTCTCGTGGCGGCGCCAGAACTGAACAAGTCGGCGGCAACACTCGCGCTCCTCCAGTGTCCTACAGTAATAATTTAGCAAATTTGGTTTGACAATGCAAAATTGCATCCAATGGACGACGACCCATGAAGCGACCGGGCTGGATGATGGGATGAAATGATTAGTTATAGCCCAGATATGTAAATGACAATATATGCTGTTTAATACTCAGCATGTGTACTATTTAAGGATACATGGGATTCTTCTAGTCAAAAAAGAAAGTAGTAGTGCTCATCTAAGGCATTGACTCCTCTGAACCTGTTTCTATTCGCTGTCCCTCCACGCACATGCAAACAGTCTATAAAAAAACCTCATATTGAGAGGAGTAAACTTGGGCAACCTTCTTTCCATAAGAAAAGATGTTTGTGGGGGGGGGAGGAGATTATGCTGTGGAGAAATAAAATGGGATAGCTACTGTTTCCATGGTGTAAACCATAGGCGACTAGTCGCTACCTTGATTGAAGGCCAGCTGCTTCCTTTTGTTTGGCGCAGCAGTAGATAGTAAATGGTATAATGTATATGCACTACTGTCAGAAGCGGGTATTTCAAGACATTTTACCCCAGAAAAGGGTAATTATACTTTGAAAAAAAAAACAACAACAGTAGCCAACTCTTTCCACCACATAACAGCAATCAAATGAACAAACATCTACATCAGCAGAATACCTGTTTGGCAATACATTACCAGTCAACCATCATTGTGTCTAGATTGCTTTCGAACATGAGATTTGCCTTGTTAAGCAGCGACGCGTATGAATTGTAACCAAGAAGAGGCATGCTGTTTGTTGACGAAAAAGCCTGGAGCGGACTCGCGCTGTACGACGATGAAGACTCTAACTGAGAGCTAGAAATTCCAGTGCACCCCGACATATTTCCAATCCCCGGTGAAGTAATTGACGAATATCTGCCGCTGTTTAGCTGCTGAGTACCAATTGTCGATGTGTGTGTCATTCCAAGCGATCCAAATAACTGAGTGTTGTTTCCTCTGCAACCGCCGCTGCCCTTTTCGCTTTGCGCTGATGAACAGCCTGCGTAATAGTTGCGACCAAACCCAAGACCATTATTATTTGAATTGCCACTGCCATTTAGGAGATATCCAGAGAACTGTAGATCAGCAGCGTCGAGAGCATTGCTTTGGACAAAGGAAGATCTGTTTTCTGGAAACCGGACGCCACTTGGCCGATTTTGGGGCATAGCCAATACGCCTTCAAGTCCAAGTGACCCAAATGAGTTAAAAGATGTGTATGGCTCTATTACAGTAGCGGTATCAATAGATCCAAATGGCTGTAAAGGTTTTGTGTGCATAGAAGGGCGAGACGCACCCTCTAGATATTGGAGTGCTTGGTTAGATCCAATCCGCTGCTCTTGGTGTCTCAAGTATGGATGCCCTTGGTTGTGGTGCTTTCCTTGGTTGGAGTTTGTAAAATTTGGAGTGTGCGGTGATATCATTATAAAGAATGGTTCAGGCGTGCTTGCTGTCAAGGATAATGTTGACGGCACTATTAAAAATAAATAAATTTAGAAGACCTATTTGATTAGTGGTGTCCATTAAATGCAAAATGTCTGAGATATGGACTTTTCTTTGAAATACTGCAAGGAGTTGTATAAGATTGATTAAACAAACTGCAGCACAATAATAATAACACTGCCAATTTAGAAAACTGCGCTACTTGGCTGGTTGAATGGCATGTTAACAGAGGTAGACATCCAAGGATATATAGCGTTTTGTAGCAATACGATGGTAATCTAGAGTTACAAAAGACCAGCAACAATAAATAAAAGTGAAACAATACCGATTACTATACAGACTGAGCTATCACCATGAAAAGGCGAAAATAACATGTCTACGTCTTCATAATGGTAGTAGTGGCAACAGGAGAAAATAAAACTAACTATTGCAGTCAGTAATTTACTCAGCTACAGACAACAAACGCTTTTGTAGTCTAACACAGATATGTTTAGGAAGTTACTTGCTTTTTTTTGCTTTTCAATCCCCACAAAAAAACAGCCATGGTGTATTCTAACAGATAAATACCTTCTCACCTCCTTATTGAACCTGCCCGCTGAAAAGTAAAGCGAGAAACAGATGCGCTATGAACAATTTACGCGGAGATAAGTAATTCTTGATTAACGGCTATCTGCATCCGATAAACACAAGAAAAAGCGTATCTGGTATAATTAGTGCCTAAATAAACAAAAATGCAAACAGGCAGACAGGATAGCAGAAAGATAGTAGCATGCAACACGGCTTTGATAGTGTAGAGTCAGTGTTTATGTTACAGAACGTAAGACACAAATTTTTTAGTAGTACTGCCAGAGATAAATACGTTGAAGCAAAGAATAACAGGAAATGGCGTTTTTAATAAGATTGACAGCGCTGCTGTACATGTATTTAGATATTTCTTCAAAATGTTTGGCAGGCATTGTTGGCTTGAATACATGTAATAAAGACACTGTGCAATTGCTGGGGGAAGGCTCCGTTCTTCAAGTGTGGATATTCAAACATGCTCCAATTTTTACTTTTCAAACGTGTACCAAATACATGTTTAAATGGGGGCGCATCATCAGGAGGCTTTCTTCCTTTTTGCACCAAGTACCATCAACTAGGAGTGGGGAAAATAAAAGAAAAAAGTGGAGCTAAAGATATAGTCCTCGTTAGATAATCACTCAATATATCAACAATCCAAAGTAGAAATGGTTGAAGCAAAATTCCGTTTGCACCAAAAGATTGGTAGTAATCGTGCCAGCATGCTTACCACATGGATCCTTTAGAGAGGTGTATAATGAGTAATAATAAAAATATGTTTATACATGTAGATTACCAACACTAGCGGATTCTTTTTTGTTTTGTGCAAACAAACAAGAACGTTAGAGTGCGGAGAAAGCTAAGGACGTCTTCTATGTTCAAACAATTACAGCGGGGGAGGATGGAGAAACAATGGAGAAACAATGGAGAAAAGAAGAGGATTACGGGGTAAAATATATGAACAAAGCGCGTAAAGCCTCTTGTTTTGATCTTTTAACCAATCTTGGTAGGCCTCTCCTTGTTGATGTATCGTACGTACCAAAATAACAAGGACAAATTAAAATCAAAGAGAAAGACGGCGGTAGTTGTATAATAGAACAACGCCCTGTCCGACATCTATGTCGGATAGCTACTCCAAGCAAGTATATCAGTATTGATAATTATACTCCTTATGTAGTGGTTTAACAGAAAAAAGAAAAAAATAGTATATAGTTAAGCAGGATAACAAAAAGCATGAGGCATGGCGATTATTGAAGCGGGAAGCTAGCAAAAAAGCACCAAATCGATAAGAATAAAACACATATGACTGGTCTAGGATGCCAATTTCAAGGATAACTCTGGATTCTGGCAAATAAGGTCAATAGAAGTGTGGTAATTCAACCCTAACGGTACAAATAAAGCATGGTTGTATGTACTGCTTCTATGAAACATAGAGTTTGCGCAAAATAGCAAAAGTTGTCAAAATAACTTCAAAGCTAAATAATGCCAATTTTAAGATTGGTGTGTTCTCTTATCCAAAAGAAAAATAATTATGATAACTTACAAATAGATGTCCAGAATTAACACCGGTGTGCTACGGCAATTTAATCTACCACTCGCGTTTATCAAGTTAGTGGCTATATGTAGCTGAAATGGAGAAGATTCTGTGTGGATAACAGCGATATTCAGCAGGCTTTTAGTATGCACGGATTTCTACTGGTGCTAAAAACCCGTTTGTAGCCTTTGGATAGCAAGTGCGTATGTATTTATAAGTTCTTGCGTGGGGAAGCCTTGTAGGTGGGTAGAAATGGTTAGGCAGTAACAATCGACAGCTTCGGATCCCTAAAATAAGCAGCAGTTAAGCTGTTGACAATTAGACGTTAAATGTGGGGGAACAGGCACAAAGCAGATAGCAGAATAGAAAAGCACACAGCAAGCAATAATTTTAAAGTGCTGGCTAATGACACTACTTTGTTCTTGTTTAAAGTATATATTTAGAAGGCAAAAAAGTACTTAAATATCAAGCATGCGTGGCTGACAGGAACATAAAGTTCATATGCCACCGCTAGATTGAAAATACTCAGATAACCAAAACCAACACCCGATGACAACAGCTATGATTTGCAGTGCATTGTCCATGTCCAACCAGCTTGAGCACATCCAAACTGATTCTAGTCTTGTGCCTTGTTTTTGAAATTCATCCACTCTTTACTTCTTCTATGAGGAAAATGAAATACTTTAGATTTTTGAATTAACGACTTACACCAAGGCTGTTAGAATGAGTATCAGATCCTAGATGATTTACCAGGGATAGCCGTTATGAAACAATCCGGTAAAATGAATTATTATTCACCAAAATTATTTACCAACTTGCTTCTAGACCATCGACATTATGAATATTAAAAATAAAAAAGACCGACATGTGTGATCGGATAGTTCATGATCATCCATACAATATTTTTAGAGCGATCAATAATTGCCAACGCCTATCATCTATTCATAGCTCGCAAGGGTGAATAGCCTTTTGCATGGATATTCTTGTAAATATGAGTAGAATAAAGCAGAAATATGTATTTGGTGGTTTACAGCGGGGTTTGCAGGATGTTTTCTGTTTGCGCATCGCCGTCTTTTCACTTTATGTTGTGTGTGTCCTGTGCGCAATATGAACGGCACAACATTATAACTCATTATATGACGTTGTGGTTTCACTTCATGGTATGTAGCATAAAGAGAACAATACACAAGGAAAGGGAAGAAAAACAACTGTATATGATTATTTATGTTTACAACAACAAGCAAAAGACGTCGGTATTCGTCTTTAGCTGTTTGCCTT
>JANBOK010000552.1:0-10323 GCA_027595805.1 Coemansia sp. Benny D160-2
TTTTTAAACAAGAAAAATAAATTCTTTCAGGCAATATGTGTGGCGCACATGTAAATGTATCTGTAGATAATGAAAGTGATGGCTTGGGAAGGTTGCAATGCATTTTTCTTTTTGCCCTTTCATATGCCATTACGCTATTTACACATTTTCTTTAGCGGCTGCTCTGCACTAAAAGCTATTCCTTCCCACATGCAGAATTGACTACAATGAATGCTAGTAACGTCGAGTGTGGCGGAATGGGAATAAAAAGGATATATGCATTCTGTTTCTTCCCTATTATTAAGAAAACAATTAAACAATGCCAACTCGAGCTAATTGTTTCTATACCCTTTTTTGGTTTATTTTGATCCATTTTTCTACTCGCAATACTTGAATGACCAGCATTAATGGATGGATAAAACACATTTGTTTTGTTTTATGAAAAGCTCGTTTTTCTCCCTCCTTCTCTTACTTTTGTCTCTTGCAAGCATCTGCTACCGTGCTTGTGTATTTTCTTATTTCTAGTTCCATCCTTTATTCAATTTCTGTATACTATCATATCAAAGGACAGCTAGAGAAGACTAACGAAAATGGCTGATGTTCTGCTGGCGGGATACAACGCACTGGACCATACAATCAGTCCCCTGGTTCACCGTGTTTTTGACCCACTTCATCTAACAGGCGTTGGAAAATACTGGCACATAATGCTGGTGTCGTTGGCGGTGCACCATCTTATCTCTCGCACACTTCCGCATCTGTCAAAACTAATGCTCCCAGGCGTCTACGGGCGACTGAGCAGCCAGGACAAGCGTGCCTGGTCTGTGAGTGTCCTCTGTCTGCTTCACTGCGTTTTTGATGTTTGCTTTGTTGTTGCATACCTTGGAAACGCGACCCTCTCTGGTGACAAGATGCGAGGACGCGATGGGAATCTGGAGATTTATCTTTCGATTACGCAAGGATATTATATCTGGGACATGGTCCTGTGCATCAAGAACTACAAGGACTACGGACCAATGTACTTGGTACACGCAGCACTGGGTGTGTATGCACTACTTATACTGACATCGGGGCATTTGCAATACTACTCGCTTGTGTATATACTGCCAGAGACGAGCTCGGTGTTTCTAAATATTCGGCACTTGCTGAAACTAGCTGGCAAGAGCAATACGGCCTTGTATAAAGCAAACTTCCTTATCTTTAGCATCACCTTTATTGGTGTACGGTTTGGCTTCGAGGCCTACCATTCGCTTCTTCTTGTTGTAATGACGTATAATGGAGATACCGGGCTTGCGTATTATCCTTTTGCGTGTTTCATTGCATTGATGGGTATGACGCTGACGGCGCTTAACATTATCTGGCTCCGCCAGATTATGACGGCCACATATTACACGCTTTTTAAATCCAACTCCAAGGGTAATAAGACACAGTGAGTATCCTTTTCCAATCAAATGACACACCCACTCCATGGGCAACATCTCTTTTCTTTTTCATTTGACTTTCGTCATCTACATAGCCAAGCATGAGCGAATAAAAGTTAAAAATAATTCCAACTCTGGGCAGACTGCAAAAAATGGTGTTTAGAACAGAAGCAAGCGTGTCCACATTTCATTTCCTTGTACGTGACTTTTAATATCCGTTTCTTTATAGAGACCACTTGACTTTTTTACTCACATTTTTCTATACACCTCTGACAAGATTTTTTTGCTCGTGTGAGCAATGTATGGATTTCTAAACGATTTTTCATTGCAAAAAGACGGGAAACCTCCTTATAAAACACCTATTTCGCCATTCAGTTTTTTTTCATCTTCAAAATTTCCCACTTTTTTCCACATAATTTCCCAATCAATTAGAGTTTTCCACATTCCCTCAATATTTGAATTATCTATTTTTTTATTGTAGAAAAGTAATAGCCACTACTTTTTACCTGTTATTCTGTTGTTTTTGCTGCCATGAGACTGATAAACACCAAGACATTTGCCATTACCGCGCTAGTTGCGGTATCATCTATTTTCCAAGCATCTTTGGTGTCTGGCGAAGACACTAACCAAGGACTGGTCACGCTGGATATGCTAAACAAGGCAATCCCTGCAGCAGCAGCAGCCGACTACTGCGCCAAGAACGCAGATAAAGATTACCCGAAGGAATGCGTAAACAACGCCATAGCCGTTGCCTCGATAAACAAGGCGCTTACAAAGTACAAGGTAACCAGACGTGCAGACATTGTTGCAGTGGTTGCGTGGATGGCGTTTGAGTCGGGGAGCTGGAAATACAACAATGCGCATTTCCCCAAGGATGTGCCAGGAATTGGCACAAGAACCATGATGGCGTGGGCCAACGTGGCCAGCTATGCCAAGTACCTTTACTCGTGCAGATACGGGGTGCGCATTGGCGAGTTTGCGAATACTGTTGACAAGGCCACGGATGCCGTCAAGGTCAAGGTGCTCAAGCTTGTTAACAGCAGCAATGACGATGCCTTTGGCGCCGGGTTCTGGTACTTTGTGAATGGTGAAGCCAAATCCTACTACCAGGGCAAAACCATCAAGGACGGCGACTACGATAGCTTCAAGGACTTTATGGTCAAAGGTGTTAAAGCACCCTTTGACGAGAAAGCATATAAGGATCGTAAGGATGTCTGGGACAAGGTCAACACTGGCATTGTTTTCGCAAAGGCTACCTAATTTTTGTAGTCTTGGGAGGATTTCTTCCAATGAAAACACATGCAGTCACGATGGGAAATCCCATTCACTTTTGGACTTGTCTGATGATTTTTCCACATCTTTTGTCTCTCATGTTTTGTTCTGTTTTTTTGTCTTCCATTCTTTTCTTTTTTCTTATGAATTTCGACTACACTTGTTACAAATATATGCGTCATGCTTTTTCTTATATAAAAACGTTAAATTATACGAGTCACAATAATAAAACAACTCTTTTTTTTTGGCAATTGCAGACTAGTATGACTCAACATTAGGAGCAAGCGCATAACTCTAGTACTTTTATTATCGCCATTTTTATTATTATCTAAACCCTTTTCTATTCCATCTGCTGGAAACGGGTCGCATTATCTATTATCTTTCTATCTTTTAAATGCAAGCATTATGGACGAGGCAACACGAGAAATCCAGCAAAATGAGCTTGCAGCGCTTCGGGCGATATTCATGGACGACTACAGGGACGTAGAGACCAAAACGGTGTGGAATGTCAAACAGCACACGGCAGAGTTTGTGGTACAGATTCGGCCGACCGACGACGAGCTCAAATCAAGCGTCTCCGTAGGGTTGCATGTGAAGCTGCCGAAAACATATCCACGCACAGCCCCCTTGATATCGCTGGAAGATCCAGTTGGACTAAGCGATACGCAGGTGCAGGATGCAGCAGCGGTGGTTAGGAGCCAGGTTAGCGGGCTTTTGGGGAACGAAATGGTGTATGAGCTGGCTGTTGCGGTGAGCGAATACATCACCGAGCACAACTCTGCAGCACAGGCCGCACGGCCCTCGTTCCACCAGCAGATGGTCGATAGGGAGAGGGCCGGGCGGGAGGCGCAGATGGAGCGCGAGGCGGTGCAGCGACGACAGCAGCAGGAGGCGTTTGCGGTGGAGCAGGAGGACCTGCAGCGCAGGATCATGGAGGAGCTGGAGAGGAAGCAGCAGCAGGTTCTGGTTGACCAGCAGCGACAACAGCATCTGAGCGACATTGCCGATGCTGTCAACAGCGTGGCCGGCAGATGGGCCGAGGGGATCCAGCTGCTAAAGTTCGATCACACAGTATACTTGGATCCCCAGCTGATGGCGCAGAGCGGGAAATTCACCACCGTCGCTCTCGAGGAGTCGTC
Organism: Coemansia sp. Benny D160-2; assembly: GCA_027595805.1. NCBI lineage: Eukaryota > Fungi > Kickxellomycota > Kickxellomycetes > Kickxellales > Kickxellaceae > Coemansia > Coemansia sp. Benny D160-2. The sequence goes on from JANBOK010000552.1 coordinate 3,809, forward strand.
GATTGCAGACCCGCTGTGTGCCGTGTACGATGCGTATCCCACGGACCTGGTGGGCGCCAGCATCAACTTGTCGGACAGATTCACGGTCCAGTGCTTTGTTGTCACAAACCTCCACTACCTGACCGAGCAGGGGCGTCGGTCGCTTGAGCGCGTCAGTGCACGGATAGGCGATCTGGCGCAGATTCGCCACCAGAACATGGTGGCCGTCTACGGGAGTCGCATAGAAATACTCGAGGAGCGCAGCCAGAACCCAGGGATACGGATATGGGTGCTGAGCGACACGCTTTCCGCACACGATGGCTCCACATTGGAGGATGTGCTGGAATCCTGCGGCGCTATAGCCACAACCCAGGTACGCACATACCTGCGACACATGCTTCTTTCTCTGGTCAGTCTGCATGCCGCCGGGTTTATCCACCGCAGTATAATGCCCAGCAACATCCTGTTGACAAAGGAAGGGAAGCGCAGGTTTGTGGCAAAGCTGTTCAACACTAGTTACCGCGAGGAGATGATCGGGTTGCATCGGATCACGCCGCTTTCGGAGACTATCGGAGACAATGTGGGTAACGATATCAGGGTTGCTCCGGAAGTCGTCGACAGACCCGATATGATGGGCCGTAAGAACGATATTTGGTGCGTGGGTGTCACTGGTTTGCAAATGGTGCTTGGGCTGGATGCACTGCAGAACGTGGCCATTGGAAATGAGCCCAGGATTCTCGAGAGCAATCGCGAGTCCATCAGCCCTGGTCTGTTCAATGTGCTCTCCAAAATGCTTACTACCGATCATCAGCTGCGTCCCACGGCGATGGAGATCCTCAACGACTCCTTCTTCAACCAGGTGCTGGATGGCGAGCCCTCCGTCCACCGCCAGGCTCTGGATAGCGCGTCCCGCGGCCTTACCTTTGAGCTTCAGCGCTCGGCTGCGCGTATCACGGAAGGCAAACCACAATCTCAACCACCACCGCTACCCGCAGCGCCTGTTGTGGTTGAACGGAATACAGCCAAGCGACGTCCGCACCAGCAGCGGTCTCTTACAGTCAAACCGATTGCCACCACTGCAACATCCATTGGACCTGGCCTCAGCAGCAGTAGCAGCAGCAGAAACAACAACAACAATGCGGACAGGATAGCTTTGCGACCACTGGCATCGCGGTACCGCACGGACTTTGAGGAAATAGAGTTTGTGGGGAAAGGAGGGTTTGGATCAGTCGTCAAGGCACGCAATCTAATTGACGGACGGTTTTACGCAATCAAGAAGATCAAGCTGGATCCGCGGGACAACGAGGGAAACAAAAAGATCTTTCGTGAGGTGACTACGCTGTCGCGTCTCCACCACCAGAACATCGTTCGCTATTACACGACGTGGGTAGAGGAGGATTATGAGTCGATGGCTGCCGGTGCTTTGGGAATGTCCGGGATTCCCGAGGAAAGCGAGAGCTTGTTGTCTAGCGATGATGAAGATGGCGATGACCAGTCAGCTGCATCTTCTGATGGGCTTTCGATACGCATGGAGCTGTCGCACTCGTCGTGGTCTACCGAGCTGAGCACAAGTGGTACTGATTCTGATAGCAGTGATGGCAGTTCCAGAGCTGGTGGTACCGAGGGGGGCGAAGAGGCACAAGACGATGTCAGCGATGCTGATTCTGGGCCCCTTGAAGGATCAGGCGCTTCAATTGGTAGCAGCAATGGTGCTAGTGACGATGATGATGATGTGCAGATATGCTTTGCCTCGCCAATCAGGAGCGATACCAGCACTAACAACGGTATCGGTGGCGGAGACACCAGTGCTGCAGGAGTCGTCACTGGGTCTGAGCGTCAATTCAGTGACGAAGCAAACAACGAGAGCGGCGGCGCCCTGGAATCGCTTAACCCACGCGTTGTCGATGAAGCCATGCTTGCGCCTGGCAGCGGAGGCCGTGCAAGCAATGTGTTTTCGGCTATTCGGTTTGGAACCATGCGGGCTGGCAAAGAAGGAGCGTCGGGAAAGCGTGGACGCCCTTCGCGAGCCGTCATGCTGAAGACGTATGGGCCAGTACGCGAGTTTGCGGCAAGCACGGCCGAGGAAGAGGAAGAAGATGACGAAATAGATGAGAAGGAGAGTGATAGCAAGAGTAACCCCACTGGGCTTGGCGATGCGCTCTCGTATGAGCAGGATGCATATCAGCGGCAGGTATTTTGCACAGAAGGGTCGGGCTCTCACAAACAGTATCGCTACAGAAAAGACGGTGTGGGCAGGAGTAAAGAGCCCAGGAGAAAGGGTCGTCGGCCTGTTGCGCAGCCATCGAGAAAGAGCCAGATTCTGTATATCCAGATGGAGTACTGCGAAAACAAGACGCTGAGCGATGTGATCAGGGAGGGGCTTGACGAGAAGGAGAGCTGGCGGCTGTTTGGCCAGATCCTCGAGGGGCTTCACCACATTCACGAGCGCAGCGTTATTCACCGAGACCTGAAGCCGGTCAATGCGTTTCTTGACGGAGCTGGCGACATCAAGATCGGTGACTTTGGGCTGGCCACATCCAGCTTTGCGCTTATTGACACCGCCGCCAATGCGTCATTCTCTGCGCGCGCCGTCAGCCTTGATCGCAGCAACGCCAGCAACGCAGCCGAGGACGCGCTGACTGCAGATATTGGCACCTCGATGTACGTTGCGCCCGAGGTCACTGCAAAGACCAGCGGTGCTGCCACGCGGTACAACCAGAAGGTCGACATGTACTCGCTGGGCATCATATTCTTCGAGATGTGCTACCCGCTCAAGACCGGCATGGAGCGTGCCACAGTGCTCCACAATCTGCGTAAGCCGGAGATTGTGTTTCCCGACGACTTTTCGGCGGATCGGATGCAGCTGCAGTACCAGATCATCAAACGGCTGCTGAGCCACAACCCGCGACTGCGGCCATCCAGTGCCGAGCTGCTTGAGAGCGGACTGCTGCCTCCAAAGATGGAGGAGGACGAGTATATTCGCGAAACAATCAAGACAATCGCCAACCCGTCGCAGCCGTATTTCACCAAGCTGATGGACTCGCTGTTTGCGCATTCGACGGACAAGCACATTGACGCTACGTTCGATTACAGATCAAACGACATATACGCCGAGCAGCTCAACGCGGTGTTTCTGGACCGCATTCGCGAGACCATGACGCGCGTGTTCCGCATCCATGCGGCAGTCGAGCTATCGACGCCGGCGCTGACCCCGCGGCTGGATCTGCTGGATACGTATCAGAAGCCTGCGTACTATATGGATCCCAAGGGCAATGTTGTGCAGTTGCCGTATGACCAGACTGTTCCGTTTGCGCGGTATGTGGCAAGGACCCGGATGACCGAGATCAAGCGCTACTGCTTTGATCGGTACTTTGTGGCCAACGCTGCGGGTGGCCAGCCTGTCAGTCATATTGCCGCGTCCTTTGATGCTGTGACCAACCGCAGCGCCCACGCTGTTGCTGCCGCCGAGGTTATCTCGGTTGTTTGCGAGGTGTTTGATGAGCTGCCTGCCTTCCGCCGTATGCCCATAGTGCTGATGATCAACCATATGAGCATCCTCGACGCCGTCCTTGCGTACTGCGGTATCCTGCAGCCCGCACCAGCTCCCAGCAACAGCAACACGAGCGACAGCGATAGCAATGGTAGCGGTAGTGATGCGCAGTTTGTGCGCAACGTGTGCTTCTGCCTCAGCGGACTGTACCGGGAAAAGGCGCAGACGATTCGGCAGCGCATCCAAGTGATGAGCCTGACGACGGGGGCCAAGCTGCATCCGCACTCGCTGGACCGATTGCAGCCATTCATGGACATCAGAGGCGATCTGGGCACAGTACAGCGCGAGGTGTTGGCGCGTATTGGGAGCGAGTGCGGAATGGGCGGGACCATGTTTGCTGCTCGCGGAGCTGAGCTCTTCCGTGCCGCGGTCGGTGCCTTCAATGAGCTGCGGTACGTGGAGGCCACCGTGAGGCATTTTGGCGTCGCCGTGCCTATTACCTATGCCCCGCTCTTCAACCACCACTATGCGTACTACGAGGGCGCCTATGCGTTCCAGTTTATGGCGGAGTCCTTGTCTACCAAGACCAATAAGGCTCCGCCGAAGGTCCTGGCTGTCGGAGGCCGCTACGATGGGCTGCTTAGGAGGTTCCGCCATCTGGCCGGGAGCTTCGTGCCTTCTGGCGACGGCTCGGCAGGTGATGGTGGTGGTGGCGGCGACCGGAAGGCTCGTGGAAAGGTATCAGCTTCGGCTGCAAGAGACGCTGCAGGCGCGATTAAGGGCCCCTCTGCATTGTCGTTGGCAGCAACCAAGACAGGCGATAATGGTGCAGCGGTATCGTCTGCAAAGAAGATGCCCTTGGCTTCTGCTGGTGCCGCTCCTGACGCTGATATTGCTGCCGATAGACTGTCGGCAATGTCGTTTGCACGCCGCACTGGTTCGCTACACTCCACGAATGTCTGGCAGCAGATGTATACGAAGGCAGGAGGTGCTGGTCACGAAGAGATGGAGAGGCCGGGACGAGGAAGAAACGATAGTCACTACTCTTCGTCCATATCCAACAGAGTATCAACATCTGCCGGAGCGAATGCTGCTTCTGCTACAAGAAGCGGAAACAATAGCAACGCTGGTAGCGACACCGACACCTACAAGACAGCCACATCTTCGCTGGGATCCGTCAGCATCGGCACAAACCTGTCAACGGGCAGCGCAGCACTAGGCACGGCGCCGGACGTCGTGTGCGTGGGCGTGCAGATCCATCTGGATCTGGTGATCCAGGAGATGGCGCGGTACCAGCAAAAGGTCCTTCAGAGCGTCGAAAACACTGTCACCGCCACAACCAGCATTGCCACTGCGCCTACGTTTGGACTGTGGACACGCAAGAGATGCGACGTGGTGGTGGCCTCGTTCGGCACCCAGCCGATGCTCAAGGAGCGGATTGCGCTGGCGCGCGAGCTGTGGACCAACGGACTACGGACCGACTTTCTGTTCAACGATGATCCCGAAATGACCATGGAGCGGCTTGTCGAGATCTGCACCGACCAGGGGATGAACTGGATTGTTACGCTTAAGCGCAAACACTCGGCTTCAAAGTACATCTACAAGGTGAAGAACATTCTGCGCCGCGTGGAATCCGAAGTTCCCCGGGACCGGCTGATCGAGTGGCTGCATACGGATATCAACGAGCAGTTCAAGCTGGATCTTTTGGCGCATGAGAGTAGGTCTGCGGGGGCTGCGTCTTCTGCGAGGCTGCGCGCTGGTGGCGGTGCTCCGCTGGTTGCGAGAGGTGGAATGCGAGAAGCCGGCGCTGCGTCTGGCTTGGCCCGTGTTGTGGGTGCTGGCGCCGCTGGCGTTGGTGTTGGCGGTGCTGGTCTGGGTGCTGGCGCAGGTGGCCTCGGCAGCGGCACTATTGGCATTGGCAGCAGCATCGGTAGCAGCGCTGGCGGCGGCATAGGCAGCGGAGTCGGCGGCAGCAGCATCATCGGCGGCGGAGGCGGCACATTGGGCGACAGCAACACTGGCATCCACGACAGCGCTCCTGCAGGAGGAGGAGGAGGAGGAAGTAGCGGGTGGCCCGAGCTGACGATCATCAACCCGACCTTTTCATCGAAGAACCTGAGCCGCACAAAGCACAAGCAGAAGATGATGGTGACAGACCGCGCAATGGGGAGCGTGACGCGGGTGATCAACGACGTGAAGGGAGCGCCGGTTCTGGTTCTTGATCTGGGTCCTGAGCTGCTGCGCCGTCTTGCCGGCGAACCCAGCATCCTCACGGACCCCGGATACAAGCGCATCATGGAGCTGTGCTCCGCCCACCAGCGCGCCCATGTCGTTGAGCTGCGCTCCTCGATGGAGCGCCATAAGCGCGAGGGCTGTCTGTACGTTTGGCTGTACTCTGTGAAGGGCGACTATGCGATAACGTACAAGCTGTGAGATGCCCGCATCTCCCGCCTATAGACAGCGAGAATGGACCTGGCGACAAGGTGGACATTGGGGATTCTTCTTTTGATTTTACACAGAAACTGAAATAGAAATAGAGACAGAAGCAGAAGCAGAAATAGAGTCAGAATTAGACGTAGAAATGGAAATGAAAAGCTGGGTAGGTTGCTCAAGCAAGTGCTTCATTATCTTCTGTATTAGAAAGTGCTCTATTTGCCTCTATTATAAATATCTGGCAGTATCTAGGACATGTTTTTTACTGAATATCACTCTTTGCATATTTTTTTTTTACAAATTCGTCATTATCTTCATTCTCAAGCTTCAAAATGGGAAAGTCAGAGTATGCTGCCGCAGTTGAGCGCATAGAAGATTCTCCAAATGGAAAAAAGAATTTTTCTGTTAAAGCGAATGGTAAAAATTTGGAAGAGGCAACAAGTGATGCAGTAACAAAACTAAGTAAGGAGATTGCTAAAGAATATAAGATTAGTGATGGCCTTGCAAGAAAATATGTAGTTTCTCATTATTTAAATTACACCATAACAGGACAAGTTTATAATTTTTCAATGTCTATATAGTATGTTGTGACAAATTTTGTAATATATTGCAA
>JANBOK010000553.1:0-10313 GCA_027595805.1 Coemansia sp. Benny D160-2
CTCTATATTATACATTCAATTTGTGAGTTTCAATAGCAAACGTTAGATACAAGGAAAAAGGAACCGACAGTGTTCATAATGTCACCTTTATCATAAGGAAATCACGTTTTCGGAGATTGCGGTATCTGTAGAAGCCAGATTTTTAATTTAAAAGACTGCAAAGCTTTACAAGTCTCAACAGCACCACTTCATAGATATTGGTATAAATAAAATCAAATAACAATTGTTGAATGAATTATAGGTGTACAATGTTAATATCCCGCACATCGCTGCAGCCTAGTCAATAGAAATGAGTTTCCATTTTCAACTTCTTTTTATGTATTTAGCAATGAAAAAACTTTGAAAGTAAAGAATGTTTTTGGAGGCTTTCCGCAAGAGCTGTAAAAAAGAAAAAAAGTATAACAAAAGAAAAAAGGGGAGGGGGATAAGAATAAACAAAAGAAAGAAAGAAAGAAAGGATAAAAATAGTGTGGTTTGTTTTTTTCCCGTTTTTTTCAATCTTTATGTAAAGCACGCACATGGCGATCAAGAACATCCAAGCGAGCAAACGCGCGGCTACAGACGGAGCATCTGAACGCATCGGAGGCATCGTGAAGAACCTGATGGCGAACCAGATCATGTTTCCGCGTGAACGACCGCACGCAGTGTCTGCAGTTGTACGGACGGGCGGCAACCGACCTCGGGTTGTGCGTCAGCCGGTGGGTGCGCATATTGTACTGCCGCGAGAACCCGCGGTTGCAGATGTCGCAGTGGAACCGGGAGCCATTATTCTTCGCCGACTCGCCATCGTCATCCATGCTGCGCTTGCGCTTGGTGGCCGTAGTCGCCTCGCCAAGCGCATACTGCGCAAGCGGCTCATCGTCGTCACCGTCGGACGCATCGTCGCTGGCGCTATCATCATCGGCTTCTTCATGCTGCTGGTTCCCGTTGACGGTGTGCGACTGGAGCATGGCATCGGGGGACACAACAGCCATCATTGGCGAGAACAGCATGTCGGAGGCAGCGGATGGCGGCGACACGCTGTCAGCCAGCGTGGGCGGGCTGAGCAGTCCAAGAAGCGAGTCGAGGAGCGGCATCTCGTTGGTGGCGGGAACCTCGGCAGCAAGCCGGTCCTCCTGCACATCAAATACGGTGGCAGTGGTCGAGGCGAGATTCTGCGCCTGCGCCAGAAGCGACGTGGCAGAGACCGCTGGCAGAGGAGGAGAGGAGTCGCTGTCAGATATTTGCTGGTACGCTACTGCCGGCTCGATCATGTTGACGAGCGCGTGAACCAGATTCTGACGGAAGGCGGGGTCGGCGTGCGCGATCTGGTGGATCAGATCATCGCGCAGCACTGCGTCCTTGCCTCGGATCTCGTCAAGCGGCGCAAACAGCCTACTTGCCGCCGACGCGGAAGCCATTGGCTGCTGCTGCTGCTGCTGGTGGTGCTGACGAACGGCTGGCGACTCCACAAACGAAGTGCTACCCGCATTGACCGGCGTGCTGAGGTAGCTCTCATACGCACTGAGGAGCAGAGCATCGACATACGGCGTAGCAGCGGAGTCCTGGTTGCTGGTGGTCTGAGCGAGCTGCTGATGCATGTCCATGTAGTTCAGCGGCTTCAGCGGCGCCGTGGCGGGAGCCCCACCAAAGAAGCCAAATGCTTGCGAGGGCGTGGCGGGCACCGACGCTGACGAGAACTGTGCAGAGGTGCTTGCAAAGGCAGCGGCCAGTGCAGCAGTGGTGGCGCTGGTTGGCGATTGCGCGGAGTCGGCGAGCATCGGAGTGCTAAAAACGTCGGCTGGGTTGAGGAATGCCGATCCTGGAGCGGCCAGGTCTGCCAGCGAGTTGCAAGTGCTGTTTCTGGGCAGCGTAGAAGAGGCAGGGCCCGAAGACGAGCGGCGCATGGTGGAATCCATTGGGAGCTGAGGCTCAAGAGTGTAATAGTTTGAAGTGGTGAGCGGATCGAGCTGAGCAGATGATGCGGTTGCGTTCTTTCCCTTGCTGTTGGCGGATGAAGGGTCTGCTAGAGCAAAAAAGTTGGCCAAAATACGATTGCAGTCAATTGAGTTGTTGCTGCTGCTTGCAGAGAAAGTTGGAGTGGCAGATGAAGCAAAGTCAAATGTCGGGGTGGTATCAGAATGAGTAGATACAGTAGCTGGAATAAGAGTGTCGAGTGTCGTATAGCCGTTGTCCGTGTAATCAGAATGGCGCGGAGAAATACCAGATGAACCAGATGCAGTGGTAGCGGTGGAAGAGGAGGCAGCCATAAACAAGGCGCAGAGAGCGTCGTCGTCGGTGCTGCTTAAGCTATAATTGCAAGTCCGGTGTTGCCCAGGATGAGACTCTCGGGGTGCCTGGTCAACAGATAGAATTGCTCCTCGTGTGGCAGCTGGCCAGGTCGAGCCGCCGTAGTCCACCGGGCATCTGTTTCGATCGTGTATTTGGCGCATGGAGCCACGCAAAAAGAAGAAGACATCATCTTCGTAGGGGGTGCTGCTGAGTTGAGCTGAGACATTACTGGTTAGGTTTGGCGAGTTGCCTTGGTTAATAGGGGAGTCGAGGTTAATAAACTCAATAAAGGGCGTTTCCAACTGGAAAGGTGCTTGTGTTTGCTGTGAAGCTAAAGAGTGACGTTGAAGAGAGGAGGGTACTTGCTCGCTCTTTAAAAACGACACGACGTTTAACTTTGGCTGAAAGGGGGCGCTAAAAACGGGATCCTTCAAACGAAAGAATCCGGGGCTTTAGGCGAAGGAGAAAAAACAAGGAAACTCCCTGGCTAAACCCTTCTTTCTTGGATGACAAGAGAAGGGTTTACTAGGAAGAAGCACGGAGACGCAAAAGGATGCGCTGAGGACAGGAGACGGCTTTCCTTTTTTTTCCTGAGGACCCCTGGACTTTCTCTTCCTCAAGACTAGGTTCTGGAGGCACAGAAAGGGTGGAAAAAGAAGGGCTTTAAAAGGCCTTAAGGCAATAGAAGAATATAGAATAGGCGTTGGCTCTGTAGAACGCACGGACTCTGCTTTGCTATGTGCTGGGTGTGTCAAGTATAGACAGATAAGTTGGTTTCAAGCTCAAAGGAGATAATAAGATAACCAAATATGAAGAGCTGCTTCTATTCGTAAGCTTGCTGTTCTTTTGTTTCGCTGACAAACCGGATGACTACGGTTCTTGATAAACTAACTAGGCTTTCAAAAGGCAAAAAAGGGGGTTTCTCTGACTAACAAGTGTATTCAAAAAAGCAATTAAAAATGAGTGATGGAAAGGGGAGAAGAGAAAGCCAGACCAAAATGGACAAAGCGGTGGCCGCAGTCGCCTTTAAATGCGTGGAGTGATTGGTGTTTTTTTTTCAAAGGAGAAATGGCCACACGCTTTTCCGTCGTTTTTTTTGGGGGGGGCATATAAAATCGAGTATGTGAGACTTTTTACTTGAGAGAAGGGGGCGCTTTTCTTGGCCATGTAGATTTGCCCCCCCCCACTCTTTTTCCGCCCTCCTTTTTTCAACACTTTTCTTTGTTGAAACCGCAGCTGATGCGAGTGGATGATGGATGGATGTGCTTGTCGCTTTTTCGCTTGTGCAGAATGAAAAAGGCCTTGGTGTTGCTTTTCCTTTGGATGCTCTAGAGTTCAAGGCCTTGGAAGGTGCTGGTCATTAGTGCTTACGCAAGCGTTTTCGTGGACCTTTTTTAGAATCCTCTAGTTTGATTTTTGGCAGCGCATGCAAGCTGTGCATCCCTTCTCCTCATGCCACATGTCCTTTCGCTTTTTAAAAAAAAAAAAACAAGGGCGAGAAAAACGGCCTCCACAAAGAAAATGTATCAATATTATCGCTTGCTTCCTTGCTGCGGCCAGGGCTGATTTTCCCACCCGTATTTGGATCCTGTGCATTGACATCTCCCGCATTCGGGCCTCAATGAACGTGGAGGCTTTTGGCGAATCCCGTTGCATCCACGCTTGGCCTCACATAATTTTGCACCACCGGTCCGAAGTCGTGCCGCTGTGGCGACCGCGGACTGCTTTTGTCTCGTCTCTCGCTTCTGCTGAGTCTGCTGCGGCCACGCCGACTGCCGCCGCTCCCTTCTTTTTGCGATGCTGGCGCTTGTGCTGTCGGACAGCGTCGTCTCCCCTCTGGCCGCTCTCGCTGCTTCTGCTGGAGAGCAGCGGCCTCTCCACTCCGTCTGCTGGTCCGCCATCCAGCGACAATCCTCCGACGCTCGTCTCCAGGCTGGTCTGGCAGGCGGGATGGAGCACAGCGCGGCTGGAGTCGGAGTCCAATTCATCCACAAGCTGTGCCTTCTGTGATTCCTGCAACTTCTGTGACTGCTGGTGGTGTTGGGGCCAGCGGCTTCTGCTGCCCAGAAGCGGGCCAACCGGCGACATTTGCTTATCGAGACGAATGTTCTGCCAGCGCATCGCCATTCTCTCGAAATCGCTGTGCCTGACGCTTCGCTGGCTCTCCACAGCCCCGCTGTTGTGCAGCAGCGCAGTGATTATCCGGCGCGCCTGCTCGTCGCGCTCGTTTCTACGCAGCGCGCTGGAAAGCTCGTCCATGGCCTGCGACGGGCTTTCCTCTGGTATATGGCCGCTGTAGCCTCCCATTCCGACTCTACCTTCTTTTTCTTCTTCTTCTTCTTGCTCCTTCTCATCTTTATTCTCTTGCTCAGACGCCTGCATCTCGACCCGCTGCAGCGCGTAGAACAGCAGATAGCCGTCTCTCGAGATCTCGTCCAGACACCGACGTCCGCCCTCGCCTGTCGAGAAATTCTGCACACGGCCATGCGCAATGTCCATGTCGTCGAAGCGCAGGAGCTCGCCGGTCGTTGATGCACACTCGGCGGCACTATCATGGCACAGACGCTGAGTTTCTAGCGCTCCGGCGTCTGCGTCTTCTTCCAAGGGGTAAGGTGGCGGTGGCTGCCGATGCCGATTCTGATACTCTTCGTGCAGCGCCTCCTTGCTAGTGTTAGCGGTGGCAGCCATATTCCGCAGCCATTCGTCCTCCCTGTGTTCCTGTTCCTGTTGCTGCTCATCCAGATCAATGGTCATTGCATACTTTTCCCAGTCAGCCGCGCTGCCGTGTATCTGGGACCCGCACAGCGATGCTGGCGGCGTCGATGACTTTGAGACAGCGCCATAGAGTATCGAGTCCAGGTGTTTCTCAATAGACTCTTTGGAGCCAGAAAGAGGCCACGAGTGCCTCCTCTGCTTTAAGGCTTCGTCGGCCTTTTGCATAGAGTGATACCCTCCCGCTTCTACTTCGGCACCAGTCACGGGCGCATTTGTTGATGACTCCCTTGATGCTGAACTCGCAGCATGTGCAAATGTCCGCCACCGCATGATGCCGCCGCCGCTGATGTTGCTAAATGACATTGTTTGCTGTTGGCTTGCACTAGGCAGCGTCCCAACACCGTCTCCTGGCTGCGCATGTGTGTCGCTGGCGTGGTGGTGTTGCTCGGTTGTCTCGCGCGTGCTGCGCAACCGCCGCCGCGCAATCTCTGCCGGTCGCGCCATGCGCAGACGAGTGCTGAACGATATGTAGTGGCCGGAGCGCACATTGGCACCCTTATGGCACACCGCCGACCGCAGAACCAGTCGGTACTGGATTCTGCTTGGATATGGCGGCGGTAACGGCGTCTGTTGCTCGGAACCCGCTGTCTGCGCTCGAGAGACCCGCGCAGGCTGTCCACCCCCGGTGCCGCCCACGCTGCCTGTCTTCTCGTCAACACATCTGGTGTCGTCGCCCTCGCTGATAATGTTGGTCACATCGAGCACCATCGGTATAATCACCCGCCTTTTGACGCGATGCACACGGCCCCGCTCGTCCACTGCGTATCTCTTAATGAGCAGCGGCAGAATGAACGGCGCATCGTCTGGGTACTCAGCTGCTGCTGTGCTGCGTGGGCCATGGATATCAAACTCGCTCTGCGGCGTGTAGAACGGATACATGGACAGAAACGACCAGGCGTTGGTGCGCACCTTGGTCGATGTCGGTTTGCCGGACTCTGAGCTGCTCTTTAGACTGCGCTCCAGCTGCTCTACGCGGTTATCGAAAAAGTAGCTTTCCAGGAGCGCCTGCAGAAGCAGTGGGTGCTCTGTGTTGCTGGTGTTGGTGCTATCTTTGCCATTGCCATTCTCACTGTTGCCGTTGCTGTTTTCATTGGCATTTCTGCTGTCCTCCTCTGGAAACGACAGCTCGACCATCCTCTGGGTGACCATCTTGCAGTCGGCTGTATCGTGGTCGGCCCCGTGCACCATGCGCATCTCCAGCGGCAGATACGGCATCTGCAAAACATCCATTAGGAACAGATAGAGCTCGCTGGTGTCCTGTTGCTGCTGCTTCTGGGCAGAACCCATCGTTTCCGCCTGAAAAGCACCGCCCAACCAGCCGCATGCAAGCAACGCACTCCTCATCTCCTCGACCAGCCACACGTCTATCAACTCGCCAGCACGCATGAAGTTGACATACAGCCTGGTGATGGCTAGCAGCTTGTTTGCTGATTCGGACCCCAGGTCCCGCACATACAGCAGCGCATCAAACGACGACTGGGCGCCAAACAACGCCATAAGCAGACTGTCGATGTAACACGATGTGCCCCCAGAGTTTGCGGCCCCGCACATCTGGATCCGTGGGTCGATGTTATAGAGAACTCCGTCGTGTGTGCACAGAACGATATGGAGCTGGCGGAGCGCTGCATCGACATCCCATCGAGCAAGCGACAGAAACCCAGCTGCTTCCATCCGAGTAATATTCAGCGACGTATCTAGATCCCGCGCCATCTGTACTGTTTGGTCATACACCGCGTCTATCTGGAGCTTACGCTCGCGTGCGCTTTGTCCAGACGCTGGGTCGTCGCTTTGCGGATACTCGGCGCGCTCCATCGTGTTGCTCAGCCCACGGCGGCGACGATGCATTGGTCTGCTGTGCTCACCGCCTTCGCCTTTGCCATCGTCGTCGTCGTCGTCATCGTCGCTGCTGCCACCGACGCCCATCTTGCTGAGATTTCGTCTGGAGCCACCAAGCCTTCTTCTCCCGCCTGACCACGTCAGCGCCCACGACGCAGAAGACCTGTCTTTGTTGTGCTTAGACCCGTTTACCTCAGTGCTATCTGTACCAGAAATGCCGACGGCAGATGATGGCTGGGCAGCTACCAGCAGATCGGCCAGACTGCGCACCATCGCCGCCTCCTTCTTCTTCTTGCTCCTGCGCGACCATACACTGCGCTGGCGCTCCACGTCGGCGTGAAGATGGATGGGACTCAGCAACTCACTGGCACTGCTGCTCTCTCCCGGCGCTTCCTGGTCCAAGTTTAGCGATGTGCGAGGCGACGATGACGTCGACAGCGCCTGCCACTCGCCCTTCAGCGACCTCTTGATGGTGCTGGTTACTGCACGGCGTCTGCTCTGCTTGTTCGTGGCATCCTTTTGTTCAGCGCCCATTTATAAAGAAAAGATACAATAAAAGTACAGCTTGGTTAAAGATATTATACAAGACAAAAAGAGAGATGGGTTATGATAAAAAAAGGAAAGAAAGGAAACTGATGAAATAAAAAGAAGCGGAAAGTAAAGAACTCCTCGGACCTTTCTGGCGGTTATAAAGAAGGTAAAAAGCCTCCGCCCTCCTTTTTAAATAAATCCTCCAAAGTTTATGTTATGCGCGTTCATTAATTCCGTTGCACAAGCTCTGGACGCTGAATGCCAACGATGTCAAAAGAGAAAATGAAATGCAATGAAAGAGGGGCATGTGCTACGGATGGGTTTCATTTATTGAAGAAGAAATGGCAAAGCTAGTCGATGAGCTCTGCTGTTACGCAAGTCATGAGCCAAAACCACAAACAACGCAGCATGACGAGATCCTGTCTTCAGCTTCGGCAAAATGGGTATGCAATGACCGCACACGAGACACGATGTGCTGACGGCTCGTTTTCCCTGGGGGAGGATGATTTGGTTACTTTATGTCTCCCGATGAACCCACCGCTTCCAGCCACAGGCGTAGCTTCCACGTCACAAGAGCCCTGTGCGGAAAAGGGGGAGGGAGGCGCGGTGGTTACCTTCCCGGGTGCAATAGTAACCGGTTACTGCATGCGGCATACAGCAGTGTGTGTGGATAAATGTTCGGCAGCTCCGTCGCATTTTGATTTCCAAACGAAATAAAAAAAATCTCTTGTTCAAATCGCAACAACAGCAGCAGCTCCAATTTTGCTGTTTGTTGTCCTTTTCTTTGATTGTTATGTTTTTGGGGGGAGGCATGCAAATCCTTTTTTCCACGGCTTCCTTGGCCTTTGTTTGCTTCTGAGACCTTTTTTTTCATCCTGCATTTTCCCCCTGTTGCATGTGTCTGCTTTTTCTTTTTTTTACCCCCTTCGTTAAGCATTGCACTATAATACATCTTCAGTTTTCACCACCTAAAAGGACGTTTTTTCTGTCCACAACAAAGAAAAACACCTTACTCCTCCTGCCAGCAGCCATGGACAACATCCAGGTCTTTATGCGCATCCGCCCGCTCTCGGAGGACGAGTACCGGCGGGACCGCACAACACAGTCGGCCGTACGCATTCTATCGGAGGACACAGTCTCGATTCCGTCGCAACGCACAGAAACGTTCACATTCGACTATGTCGGCGACCAGGACTGCATGCAGGAGCAGGTGTTTGACGCGGTTGGTAAGCGAGCAGTCGACCAGTGCATGAAGGGCTACAACGGCACGATATTTGCGTACGGACAGACCGGAAGCGGCAAGACGTTTACGATGCAGGGAGCGCGCGATGAATTCACGGGACCCGACGACGAGCTCCGTGGACTGATTCCGCGCTGCTTTGAGTATCTGTTTGCACGTATCGCCGAGGAGGAGGCCAGATCCGGCGGTCGTGTAAAGTACCTCTGTCGGGCATCGTATGTTGAGATCTACAACGAAACCATCTACGATCTGCTTGACCCGCTGATCCGCATGTGCGCGTTGCGCGAGGACATCAAGCGCGGGGTGTTCATTGACAACGTTACCGAGGAGACCGTGCAGGACCCGAGCGAGGCGTACGATGTGTTTCTCCGTGGCACGACCAGTCGCCATGTCAGCGCAACGTCGATGAACAGAGAGAGCAGTCGGTCGCACTCGGTGCTGATGCTGGTGATCCAGTCGCTGACGCAGATGGATACCGGCATGACCGAGGTGCGCGAGTCCAAGTTCAGTCTGGTGGATCTGGCAGGGTCCGAGCGCCAGAAGCTTGCAAACACCAGCGGTCTGCGGCTCAAAGAGGCCGCCAACATCAACAAGAGTCTGTCGACGCTCGGAAACGTCATCAACTCGCTGGTCGACATTGCCAGCGGCAAGTCGCGCCACGTCAACTACCGCGACAGCAAGCTGACGTTTCTGCTGCGAGACTCGCTTGGCGGCAACTCGGTCACCTCGATCATTGCTAACGTTAGCCCGGCCATGTGCAACGACATGGAAACCGCCAGCACTCTGCGCTTTGCACAGCGCGCCAAGATGATTCGGAACAACGCGGTGGTCAACCAGGACATGCAGGGCGATGTTTCGCAGCTCCAGGCCGAGATCCAGCGGCTCAAGCTGCACATTGCAAATATGCAGGGGTCGCAAGCCACGGGGCCATCCGCCACTTCCGGCTCTATCACCGCCGTGTCCTCGATGGCCGGATCGCTCAGCGGCGGCGGCGGCGGCACACATAACCATGACTTTGGACCCGACTCCCACACTCTGCTGTCCGCCGGCACATACGATTCAGCCGCTGCCAGCGAGCAGCAGACCACGCAGTTCCTGCTGATCCTCGCCATGCGCAAGCTGCGCGAATCGGAGCGCCAGAAGGCCCGATATGCCGAGATCATCTTTGAGCTGAAGGACTCGCTCGATCGCCAGAAGCGCCGCTTGCAGCAGCAGAAGCTGGTCCTCAAGCTTGCTAAATCCGAAAACGATACGCTGCGCCAGGGAATGGATCCGGCGTATGCGTCGAGTGCCGAGAACACCACGCTCAGAGAGGAGGTCACCGAGCTCCAGGCTGCTCTTGCTGCCCAGCCCGACTCTTCCGACATCATTATCGAGAACATGCTTTTGCACGAGGAGCTGGACTCGCTGGCGGACAAGCAACAGCAGCAGCATATGATGGGTGGCGATGCGGGAACTCCTTCCTCCTCTGCCACCTCGCCGTCTCATCCGGCCCATGCCGACGCCATTGCAGCTCTCGAGAACCTCCTAAGCACAAAGGCCACCTCCGTTGACCTGCAGTCCAGGTTCCCTATAATCCCCGACGACTCCGTGTACTCGGGACTTGAATCCAAGATAAAGCAAATGAAGCACGAGATTGCCGATCTGGGTCTGCAGCGCG
>JANBOK010000554.1:0-10309 GCA_027595805.1 Coemansia sp. Benny D160-2
GCTGCTGCTGCTGCTGGCGTGCCGACTGTATCGTAGTAGAGACTGTGCGGCGGCGCTGCTGCTCCCTGTGTCCTTGTGCTCGTTAATGGCTGCCTCTAACTCCTGAATCTGCCTTTTAAGCCTCTCCTCCTCCTCTTCCATCTTTTCCGAGGACATGATTTGACAACAGCAACAACGAAAAATATATATTACAGAAAAAGAAACACGAAATGAATGGTAAAATACATGAACAAAAGACGGAAAGAAGGATAGGGATTGAAAAAATAACTTTTATGCACAGCAACTACTGATTCGCCACAGTAAGTGTGAAAGTGCAAAAAGCGACCACGCCAGGACTCGAACCTGGAATCGCTTGATCCGTAGTCAAGCGCCTTATCCATTGGGCCACGCGGCCGTCGTTAAACCAATTAACCAACTCTGGGTGGCGTAGTTACCGGTAAACAAGACTCATGTGACAAGTAACATTTCAATTATTTAGTCATATAGATAATGTTGCGGCTGGTGGATTCCAACTCGTTCTTTCTGATGCTTACTAGTCGCGGGTACCACGCAATGCATCATCTACAATGACTAGAGATACTACGGTGTTGAAAAGAAGCGGCAAAGGGTATGAGGAGATCCTTTTGGTGGTATAATTAAAGATCGGGAAAACCAAAGGGGGAGAAAAACAGAAGAAAAAGAATGCTTTTAAAGAAAGAGAGAGAGAGAAGACCGGGAGGAGAAAAGAAAAAAATTATAGCGAAGACTCGATCAAAAGAGACTTCATTTTAGCAAGCAGCTGTTTTATCCGCAGCTCCTTGTTATGAAGCCTCCAGGTGCGGGTGAACTTTGCAGCCAGCTTGGCAAGATCGTCCTTCTCATGCACGTGGATGGGCGCATAGCGGTTCTCGTCGTAGGGGACGTTGACGGAGAAGATGTGGCGGCCGCGGTCTTCGTCGTAGCCCTCGAACTGGCGGCGCAGGTAGGACGAGGGGACGGTGGCTGCGGGCCGGCGGCCTTCGGAGGAGCTCGATCTGGAGATGCTTGGCGACGGCGATGCCGGTTTTGTCGGCGTTGGCGCACGCAATGTGGGCGAGGCCGTGGCGGTCCGGGACGGCATCGACGGCTCGGCGGGATGCGTGCGGGTGCTGCCGCTGCCATTGGCGGCACCGGGAGCGCTCGATGCTGATGCTGATGATGCTGATGATGAAGTGTCTGGGGACGTGCCCTTGATCCTGATCCCGACTGCCGGATCCACGGGCTCCCTTGTCTTTTTAGCCGGCATGCTGGGCCGCCGGGGCCGGGACGCCGACGCGTGGTCGCCCAGCAGCGATGCCATCCCCGACGCGCCCGTCGGCTTGGCCGTTCCGCGGATAGAGATCTCCTTCCGTGCCGTCCCGCCGCCACCGCTGGGCTTGGAGCCGCCACCACGCGTCGGGCGATCAGCTTCGCGGGACCCGGGACCGCTTCTATCGGGACTGTCGCTCGCATCATCGTTCTCCTGGTCCTCATCGTTGCTCAGCAGCAGCATCGTGCGACTCGCGTACTGCGCAGCCTTGTCCCCGCCTGCCACGCCCGCATTGCTGCTGCTGCCGCTGCTGCTGCCGTTTTGGTCTGCTGGTTTCTGCCGGTGGCCGTTTTTGGAGCCGCTGCCGCTCTGTTTGCGCGCAGCGGGCTGGCGCTGCGGATGCTTCAGCAAGTCGTCTGTGATGTTCTCAAAGGGCATCTCCAGCCCCCCGTTGGCCACAAAGTTCTCCCACTCGAGTTCCGCCGACGGCCCGTCTCCATCAACCGGGGACCTGGTAAAGCCCTTGGAGTTGTTTTCGACGGACCGCGAGGTTCCCACGACAGAAGCCGCCGCCGCAGCAATGGTCGCGGTGGTGTCGTGTGGGAACGAGCCGCTGGATGTGTGGTCCTCGGGCGAGTCTATCGAGCCCGCGCGCTTGTGAGGGGCGCGGTAAGGGTGGTGACCGGATGACGGTGCAGCCAGCGCAGCAGTAGACGGAAGGGAGGGCGACTTTGGCCGGAACGCAGTAGCCTGCTGCACGGGCTGCGTGGGCCTGCTACGGAAGGAGCCGGCCACATCGTCGGGCGCGCTGTCCAGCGAGCCCAGGCGCCGGGGCGACTCGTACGAGGTGGCCATTCCAAACCCGCGCGACGACGCATTGCTCTCCCTCCGGTTGATCGTGACATGCGAGATCCCCTCCTTGCCAATATGCTCGATGTCCACGGGCCCGCTGCCCGAGAACTCATTGTGTGCTGCCGAGGAGGACGAGGAGTTGCGGCGCTCACGGCCACGGCCGTTGTTATTGCTGCTGCTGCCGCCGCTGCTTCCTGGATAGCGCGAGTGCACGCTTGGTGGCGCCGGCGCGTTGGCCTGCAAAGGATCGAATTTGTCGTGCTCCCAGCGATCCGGCAGGTCGGCTCTTGCGCGCCCGTAAGCGGTGGCTGTGCTGCGCCAGCCGCGGACGCCGCGCTCCGTGCTGCCCGACCGCTCCATGCTGACACTGCGATCGCTTGAGCCACGGCGGGTCCGCAACGACCCTACCTGCAGGACAGCGCCCCCGGGTTGCTGCGTGTACGGCTGCTGTGTGGAAGAGTACCCTGCCCGACTGCTCGACCGACCGCCTCCGCCTCCACCACGGGTGCGGCCGCCTGTGCGCTGGCCATTTCTGCCGCGATACTCGCCGCTTCCTCTTGACTGGCGTCCGCTCTGCTGCTGCTGCTGCTGCTGGTTCTGGGTATGGGTCTGGTAGCTGTGGTTAGAGGAGGGCTTGTTGCCACGGGGGTCTCTTCCGCTATCCTTACGCTCATGGTACATGCCGTTGCTCTGTATGGGTTTTGGAGATGTGCTGAATGCACTGACGCCGTCGTCGTATTTAGGGAGCGAAAAGTCGTTCATGTCCTCTGCCATCACCTCGTCCGCCCAATCGAGGTGCGAATCAGGACTGAAGAGACTGTCCTCCAAATCCTTGGAACCGGCCGTCTCCATTACCCAAGCACCTGTTTCCTCTCTTTTATTGTTTTCGTCTTTTTTTTACTACCTAATTGCCTAGGCAGATACAAGAAAGAAGGGCGAGGGGAGGGGAGGGGAATGAACAGCGGGGGGTAGAGTGTACGGGCAAGAAAAAGACTGGGAAGGTACGGTGTTTTAGCAGTGTTTTTTTCTAGGTATACAGATAAATGGAATAATGTGTTCTTAGCAATTAAGAAAAGAAAGTGAGAAAAGAGCAAATTGAACGAGCCAATTTGGAGGAGGGATAGAAAAATAAAACCACAGAGCTGCTCCCAATGGCTCTGTGAATAAAAGAAGGGAGTGGGAGAGAAAGCGCGCGTGGGGGGAGGGGGGCTAGGCTTAAGGGCATTTGCTAGAAGAGCATTCTTTCTGAGGCACGCTATTCCTTTCGCTCTTTCTTTCCTATTTTGCCTTTACGTTCTTTCTCATACTGCCAGGCCATGGCTCTATTTTCACACTTTAAAAATAAAGAAAAATCCCATTAACATGCACGACGAAGATAAATAACAGAAAAAGTCAAGGCTGCGTATGATAATTGTGCCCGGCGTTAGCGCCCCATATATGCCAGCAAAAAACGCCGAATAGATGGATATAGCGGAGGAAAAAAAAAGAACAACATCTACAGCCGCTTTAGATGCACAGCACTAAATCCAGCTTTTGGAGTAGGATAAAATGCCTGAAGGAGGCAAGATGTGCAAATGGTAAAAAGGCATAATGGCTGTAATGGAGAAGAAGTAAGAAAAAAAGGAAAAGGCTCTTGACACACCAAAAAAGCGAGAAAGACACATGAAGATACAATAATAGTGGATCGTTTTATGGCTCTACAAATGAGGATGTGGAACGAGAAGAGGTTCAAAAGTGCATTAGGGAACCAGATCATTGCTTTCGCTCAAGCACCACTACAGCAGGGGGGCTAAAAAAAGAAGAGGAAAAAGAAAATAAAGATAGATAGATAGATAGATAGATGAGAGGGAAAGCAGAGCTTTTTGATAGAGCCGAGAAGAAAGAAATGGAGAGAAAGAAAGAGCGTGTATTGACGACATGAACGTTTTAGTGGTCGGCGGACTGGGCAGGCGGCTTCTTCTCATCGCTGGCTTCAGCGCTGGGCTGGGCAGGAGTGGTTTCGTCGGCGGGCTGCTCATCGGCAGGCGGAGGCGTTGCATGCTTCTCGTGCACAGGCGACACAATGTCGGGGACATCGGCGCCGGCATCGATGCCAACGTCGGCGGAATGGTCGGCGGCAGCTTCAAAGTGCGGGCCGCGCTGGAGGATGGCGTTGATGATGGAGGCGCCGTCCTCGGCAGCCTCGGAGCCAACGGATCTGTCGATCTTGGGCGACGACTTCATGCCAGAGTCCTCGGCAACCTGCTTGACGTGCGCGTACCACTCGTCCTCGGATCTGGATCCCAGCAGCCCAACGATGACAACCGTCATGTTGTCGCAGCCAACACCGCCAAGGTCGCTCTCGCCCGCCAGACACCGGTCCATCATCTCCTCGCACACCTGGTCCAGCTTCTTGCCCTCGGCCACCTTGGCATGCACAAACTGCACAACCTGCTGGTTGGTCATGCAGTCCCAGATACCGTCGCACGCAATCACCAGAAACTCGTCGTCGGCTCCAATCACGTGCTTGACAACGTCGGGCAGCGCAGTGACTATCTGCTTCTCGGGCCCCAGCGTCCGGTTGTTCTTGAACTCAAAGTCGCCAATAGCGCGCGACAGCGCCAGGTTGCCGTTGACGCGCCCAAACTCCACGTATCCGCCGCCGTCCCGGATGCGGTTGAACTCGACATCGTCGGTCGGCTTGTGGTCGTGCGACAGCGCTACCGCGCGTCCGCCCGAGCTGATGATGCACCGCGAGTCGCCTGCGTTGCCGCAGTACGCCGCGCCATCCTTGGCTATCAGCACACTGACCGCCGTGCAGCCCGACGAGTCGTTGACCATCTCGGGGTTTTCTCGCAGCGCCGCATCCGCAGCAAGGTATCCTGCTACGATGGCCGCCTCGTAGTCGCCCTTGGCGTAGCCCTCTTCCTTGACGATGTAGTCGTGCAGTTCCGCCCCAGCAAACTTGGCCGCCGTCTGTCCGCCATGCCCGTCGTACACGGCAAAGAACGCTGACTTGCCGTCCGTCCCGACCTTTAGAGCCGTCGTGTGCGCATCCTCCATCGCTACATTGTGTGGCATAAAAATAAAAAAAGAGAGAGAGAGTCCAGCACACACTTTGCAGTTCTTTGTTAGCAAACACAAAATAAGCACACTGCCTTTTCACGTGCTTCAGAGAAGAAGGTATGCCCGCTGGGTTCCACGAACGCAGCTTCCTTTTTATACGTCTAACTTGACAGCAGCATACACCGATAAAAGGCGTTTAACGAAAGCAGCATATAGCGAAAGCAGAACACATTAGCATCGCACATCTGCATCAGCTACGACATTTAAAAAACACACACTAGCTTTCCCATCTCCTGATGCTTACAGATTCGCCATCCTTGCATTGCCGATGCACCGTAAATGTAGCGCTCATCTCCGCCAGCACTTGTATGCTTGTCCACAACGGGCTCTGAGAGTGTCTGACCCATTCCAAGAGATAGAAGAAGAGTAGATAAATAGACCTCCTTTTTAAGAAAGAGTAAACAACACAAGTATCAGTAGCAAGAAAAAAAGGTGGGAGCAACAAGCGTTGGAACAAAAGAGATATGAAAAGACAAAGAGGATTGGTGGGTGATGGGGTGGGAAAACGCGTATTTTTTGTAATGTGTAATTCAAAATAACATGTAGCTGAATTCAAATATAAAAAATTCTTTTTTTTCTTTCCAAAAGAGTGAAATATAAAAAAATAAATGTGAAAATATTTTCAAACTACGGATGGAACAAGCGAGCAAGCGAACAAGCGAACAAGCGAACTGGGGGGGGGAGTGGTCAAATTGCCAATGGGAGAAGAAAGGAAAATAATGAGGAAAGGGGAGGAGGATGAGGGCCTCCTCCTGCCAACGCAGCCAAGCACAATTTTGATAAACCATTTTTCCTCCCCGCATGATCAACTATTTTATTAGGATTCGGAAGCTGTGCTTCTTTCTTTTCTCATGAGCTTAGAGCACAGGCATCAAAGAAGCTTTAGAAAGGAATAAAGGAAAGTCAGCGTCCACCACCACCACATTGCTTTCTTTTTGTCTTGCTTTCCCGCCGTTTCCAAGAGCAGCGAGGACGCACTGTATTCATTTTCGATCCAGCTTGGACGGCCAGAAACATGTTTCCTCTTCCACATTATTTTCTCTACTGCCGGTGAAAAAAAGGATGAAGAGACTTTAGGTTTCTCAGAAACCGAACCTCCTTGCTTGTCTGGTTCTTTTTCGTCTTTTCCTCTCCCACAGCGCAGGCACTTGGAAAAATGTTACACAAACAAGATGTGCCAGCCGAAAATCGGATCAGTACCGTGTGTACAGCTTTCAAGAGCAAGCGCCATTGACAACATTTTCAATGTTCTGTGCGTCCTGAACACTACATGTGCTCATAACACTTTGCAGCCAATCTGGAAATCAATCGCATCCAACAATGGCCCGCCGCAGTTCTCGTTTGTCCATTTTATACTCCATTGTCTTGCTTTGTCTGCTCTTAGAATCTGATTGTCTGCCATCATCGCCAGCTCACCCGGCTCGTGTGAGCCGCCGCGTCTGATCTTGTTCCGCGGCGTGGTCGCCCTCTGCCGGCTCTGCAAATATAATGGCAGACTTTGCTTTTAACCGCAGCAAAGCGTAAAAAGAAAAGGCTGTTTGAAGCTGCTACCGCAGTTTCCCCTTTTTCTCTCTTTGCTCTCCTTATAGAGCTGTTCATAATTCCTCATTGTAATCCATAGTGGCAAAGAGAAATCGCAGGCTTCTTTCTCTATACATATTCTCACATTTGCAAAAGACAGTTTTTATTTGTTCATTTCAAAGCCAGTAGTCATTTTAACAACTCACCGCGCCTGTAAGCAATGCTTCACGACCCACCGCCAAAACAGCCGAGCTTCGGCGATCTCCTGCGCTCCCGCGACACCCGCCGTGAGCTGCTGCTTGAGCGCAGAGAAAGAAAGCACCGCGAGTACCAGCAGCAGCAGAATGGCACGCACCCCAGTGCAGACACCGGCGTCACACCCGCAGACACCAAAGGCAAGGGCACAGCCGTCGCTGACATCGGCGCTTCCGAAGGCGGAAAAGGAAGGGGCAAAGGAAAGGCCATATCGAGTGCCCTGCCATCTGGAGCTGCAACCGCTTCTGATATCGGAGTGGTTCCGCCACGGGATTCCGAGCAGCCGCCGGGAGTATCTTCGGCGCAGGCTGCAATGGACGCGGGTGCCGATTCCCCGCGGTCCAGACTCCATGCCACGGTTGTCCGCGAACAGACGCTGCGCACGGCACTGCTAGCTTCTATCAGCCGTGGCGGCAGCACAGCCAGACCAGCCGCGAGCCAGCCTTCCAGTAACACCATCAGCAACAGCAACCACAGCACTGGTTCCTCCTATTCGATCCTGGGCCCGATCCCCGAGATCCTCCTCCACAGCGACCTGTCCGCGTACGTCAGGGCCCTCGAGGCCGAGGCAGCAGCAGCAGCAAAAGCAAGGGGGAAGGCAGACGGTGGGCTCAACAAGGAGTGGCTGCTATCGAGCTGCCGCGCAGCGGTGGCGGGGTCAGCCATGGGCGATGGCAGCGGCAGCGGCGAAGAGGCGGCCGAAGCGCTGTGTACCGAGGTATTCAGCGTCCTGCGCAGCGACCACAGCGACGCCGACATCCAGGGCCCGCTTCTCGAGCTCGTTGGGTTCGACAACGTCGACCTCCTGTCGACACTCGTTTCGCGGCGCGGCGAGATAGTCGACGGGATCGTGCGCGAGGCCGACTACTCCCGCGTGTCCAGGGACATGAAGGCCAGGGGCAGGCTGGCGCCCGGCATGCCGCGGTCCGTTGTCCGGTCGCAAAGGGACGTTGCTTTGGAGAAGGAAATACTCAAGACGCAGCGCAAGTCGCGGCGCAAGGCAGCAGCAGCAGCAGCACAGGCGTCGGGCGAGAAGGGCGGCAGCGGCTCGGACGACCAGGAGGACGCCGACTCAGCCGCAACCGCAGCGCAGATCCTGGGGTTCGCCGGCTCGGAGCTGAAGCGCGCCCGCGAGCGGCAGCTAACGCACCGGGCGGCCGAGGTACTGCGTCCGGAGTCGCACGAGCCACGGTACCCGCACGTGTACACCACGGGCGCGGGCGGCAACATGCTCTCGATGTTCGGATCCAAGTACGCGCTCCCCGGCGGCACCACGCGGGAGGAGTTCGCGGACCACGAGGAGATCACGATCCCGGTGTCCACGGCGGCGCCGCGCGCGCCGACGGAGCAGGCGGTGCGGGTCGAGACGATGGACCCGCTGTGCCGGCACACGTTCCGCAAGTACGCGGCGCTCAACCGGATCCAGTCGATCATCTACCCGACGGCCTACGGAACCAACGAGAACATCCTGCTGTCGGCACCCACGGGCGCAGGCAAGACCGACGTGGCGCTGCTCACCATCCTGCGCACGATATCGCAGTACTGCACGCCGCCGCCAGGGAGCATGGCGGCGGACTGGGACGCAGGCGAGGGCCCGCCGCGGCTGGCGGTGGCAAAGTCGGAGTTCAAGATCGTGTACATTGCGCCGATGAAGGCGCTGGCGGCCGAGGTGGTGGAGAAGTACCAGAGCCGGCTGAAATGGCTGGGCATCCGGTGCCGCGAGCTGACGGGCGACATGCAGCTGACGAAGGCGGAGGTCAGCGCGACGCAGATCATCGTGACGACGCCCGAGAAGTGGGACGTGGTGACGCGCAAGAGCAGCGGCGACACGGAGCTGGTTGACCGCGTGAAGCTGCTGATCGTCGACGAGATCCATCTGCTCAACGAGGACCGCGGCAGCGTCATCGAGACGCTGGTTGCGCGCACGCAGCGCCAGGTCGAGGCGCGCCAGAGCATGATCCGCCTGGTCGGGCTCTCGGCCACGCTGCCCAACTACGTCGACGTGGCCAACTTCCTCGGCGTCAACCCGCACAAGGGCCTATTCTACTTCGACGCCGGGTTCAGGCCGGTTCCGCTCGAGCAGCACTTCGTCGGCGTCCACGGGAAGCCCGGCACGCAGGCGACCGCCCGCCTGCTCAACCGCGTGTGCTACGAGCGCGTCGAGCGCCTGGTTGCGCAGAACAACCAGGTCATGGTGTTCGTGCACGCGCGCAAGGACACCGTGAAGACCGCGCAGGCGCTGCGCGAGCTGGCGATGGCCGACGGCACGGTGGACGAGTTCCAGCCGCCCGCGGACCAGCCGCACGACCCGCGGCTGATGGAGCGCGTGCGGCGGTCGCACAACAGGGAGCTGCGGGACCTGGTGCCCGGCGGGTTCGCCATCCACCACGCCGGCATGCTGCGCGCGGACCGGAACCTGGTGGAGGAGCTGTTCGCCGCGGGCGTGGTGCGCGTGCTCTGCTGCACATCGACGCTGGCGTGGGGCGTCAACCTGCCGGCGTACGCCGTGGTGATCAAGGGCACGCAGGTGTACGACTCGCAGCGCGGCGCGTTCGTTGATCTGTCGATCCTCGACGTGCTCCAGATCTTCGGCCGCGCCGGGCGCCCGCAGTACGAGACGCACGGCGTCGGGTACATCCTGACCACGCACGACCGGCTCGCGCACTACGTGGCGGCCATCACGATGCAGCACCCGATCGAGTCGCGGTTCGCGGCCAATCTGATCGACAATCTGAACGCCGAGATCACGCTCGGCACCGTCACCACCGTCGAGGAGGGCGTGGCGTGGCTCGGGTACACGTACATGTTCATCCGGATGCAGAAGAATCCGCTGGTCTACGGCCTGTCGGGCGACGAGACGCTGCGCGACGACCCGCTGCTGGGCCAGCGCCGCAGCGAGCTGGTCACGGCGGCTGCGCAGGCGCTCAGCAGGCTGCAGATGATTGTCTTCGACCCGGCCACCGGCTTCATGGCCGCCAAGGCGCTGGGCCGCATCGCGTCGGCGTACTACCTGCGCCACGAGAGCGTCGACGCCTTCAACCAGGCGATGCGGCCGCGCATGACCGAGGCCGACGGCTTCGCGCTGCTGAGCCTGAGCAAGGAGTTCGACCAGATCCGCGTGCGCGACGCCGAGCTGCCCGAGCTCAAGCGCCTGCTCGCCGCCTCCTGCTGCTGCGACGTGAAGGGCGGCGCCGACTCCCCGCACGGCAAGACCAGCGTCCTGCTGCAGGCCGTGGTTTCGCGCGCGCGCATCGAGGACTTCTCGCTGGTCTCCGACGCCGCCTACGTGGCGCAGAACGGCGCGCGCAT
>JANBOK010000555.1:0-10301 GCA_027595805.1 Coemansia sp. Benny D160-2
GAACCTGAGGTTACACACGAACCAATTGCCAAAGAAGAACCACAAGTTGTCCCTTCTGCCGTGGAAAAGCCAGTTGAACCAACAGCTATTGAGCTAGTTGCAGACTCTGGCCTTGCAAAGAGCATTGAATCTGCAGATGCTTTGGCTGACAAGAAACAGACTGAGAGCACTTTGGAGGATGCTGCGGTGATTACTGACAAGCCAGATGTTGTCGAAGAGCAGCCATTCGTGTCTGCTGCATTGCCGGTTGAGCCACCTACTGCTTCTGTTGCAGTCTCCGGCTTGGAACCCGTTGCCGAGGAAACCGAGTCGTCACCCGATCTGCCAAAAGACGCAAAGCCAGAACCATCTGATGAGACGCCTGTAGTTCTGAAAGAGCCTGTACTGGACGCAGTCAAGGAGCATGGCGCAGATACCAGCACTCCGCCAGTGTCGGTAGGTAAGCCCGTTGACAATGACAGTGCGCCAGGTCAACGCTCGTACGATGAGGTGGACTCAGTTATGTATCCATCCGTTTCAAGGCGCAGTGCATCTACACGGCCACCAAGACTAGATATTGCCGAACATCAAGCAAGCGAGACCGAGTTGGCTGCAGATCAGCAGTACTCGGCCGCAGCTACGCCGTCCTATGTTATGCACTACCCAGAGTCTCTCTTTGGCGACACGGCCTCAATTACTCCAGGACTGATTACAATTGAGGACCTGCATGCAGCGCAGAAGGCTTCTGCCGTTGTTGGAGTGTCGGCAGTGAGTGCCACTACTGTCGGCAGACGGTCGCGCGACTCTGGCTTCCACGGAGGCGACGGTGGCGAGTATACTGTTGGACAGCGCATGAAGCGGTTTATTTCTGGGAAGCGCAGCGAAAGCCCGCGTGGAAGGGCTTCCAGCGATCTGGACAGCAGAGATGCACCCACGAGCCCAAGGAGCATAGCAAGCGGGATACTGGCAGAAACGCGCGACAAGCTTGGGCCGTCGCATCGCGCCTCGCGTGGATCTCACGAAAGCAAGCGTCCCAGCGGAGCGCCTTCATCTAGCGCTTTGGGCGGAGACGATGACGACGAGCTGAAACACGCATCGCCCTCGATCCCCGGCTCATTCCCGTCAGCACAGGCAAGCGGCCGTTTCAGCGAGAGCGAAACGACTGCACGCATCGATCCCGATGCTTCGCTGGACGAGAGCCCGCTTTCGTCCGAAGGCGAAGGCACTGGCAAGGACAAGCACCGCAGACATACGATTCTGGGCGTCATCAAGCGCATCTTCCGCTAATCCGTCTAATCGTATACTCAGTTTTCTTTCTTTCTTCAAGACTGGCGTTTTTTAGTACCCAGCTTTATTTTTCATTTCAAACTGAATTATTTTTAGCACCATATTTACTTTCGCAGTAGCAAATCTTCAGGGCTGCGTTGTTAGAGTTATTTGAGACACTGTTGCGCACTGGGGAACTGCGGTGTGGGTTTTTATTCCTTTAAGGCTTCTACATCTCTATACCACTATTTGTTTCTAACTCATAAACGATGCAGTTTCTGTTTCTTGCATTGCTGGCGCTTCTGGTGGCTGCTCCGTTGGTGCGCTGCGACTTTAACCGCTGTAAGTGTGATCTGATTGAGGCTTGTGTAACTTTGAGATGTACTGCCAATAGAGCCGGCTAATATATTTGTCGCTTACATTTGTATCGCAATAGGTCTTGCCGAAGAATGGAGGCCGGTGCTGAAGAAGGCGTACATCCAGCAAAAGGGCATGCCCGGACCCCAAAGCCTGTCGCAGAAGCGTGTGCTGGAAGAAGAGCTGCCCAAGCCATACCGCATCCTAGGGCCGTTTTCGCCATACACGCGGTACCGCACCCACAAGCGTATGACGGTATATGTCGACAAAAACAACATCGTTGAAGACGTTGAGTGCTCATGAGAAAAAAAAAAGCGGGTCCAGACCTCGGCAGGATTTCAAGAACTCTTTGTCACGTGGAAGGCTGCAAACACCAGCCAATCTCATGTCTCCAAGCGTAAAGAAATTGTGGTGTGAGACTGTGACCCAACTTTCCCCCTTTTGTCCTTCCTTTTTATTTCTTTCTTTATTTCCTATTATTATGTTTTAACTTTTTTCTGTACTAGTTTCATATACAGTATATTTATTAATTCAATAGGCAACTTGGACTTGCGTTCGCTCTGGAAGAATGGCTTCGAAAGCGGCATTCAAGCGACTAAGCAAGGAGTACCTGGCAATCCAGAAGAATCCCACTCCGTTTATTACCGCAAAGCCAGTAGAGACAGATATCCTCGAATGGCACTACGTTCTTCGCGGCCCACCTGACACGCCGTACGAAGACGGAGAGTATCTTGGTATGTAAGAACTTTGCAAGCTAGAATTACTAGCAAACATTATAATGTGTGGAGAAGTGGGTTCTTTTGCCATAGCTTTTTCTTTTGCGGCTTTAATGTGCTAATAATCAAAGTACTGCTGTTTTGATATTGTAGGGCGCTTAAAGTTTCCGTCAGACTATCCGTACAAGCCACCCATGATTCAGATGATTACGCCGAGCGGGAGGTTTAAAACCAACACCAACATTTGCATGAGCATGAGCAACTTCCACCCAGACACATGGAACCCTGCGTGGTCGGTTTCAACAATCCTGAACGGAATGCTGTCGTTCATGGTTGAAGAGGAAGATACGTCTGGAAGCATTCGCACAACCATATCCGACCGCAAGACACTTGCTCGTAGGTCGCATAGATTCAATCTTCAGAACAGAAAGTTCTGTGCTTATTTCCCTGAGCTGTGTACGCCAGAAGCTGTGCCTGTCGTTCCTGAATCCAAGGAAGATACTCTGTCTAAACCCCAGAACCCAGTTTCGTCTCAGAACACCCAGCAGCAGCAACAAAATATGCGGCCAAATTCCAACAAAAGCCCTGGGGCGCCAGCTTGTCAACCAGCACCATCGGCTGCTACAACCCTTGCTGAGAGCAACAACAACAACAACAACCAGAGAGCAGCTAGAGTAGCGGGGCTGACTGCCCTGCCTAGAAAGTGGATTGTTCTTATTGTTGTGATAGCATACATTTTTGCATCCAAGATGATATCGCGCTTACTGACAGCATAGAACCGTCGAATCCGTCTTTCTTTGTTAGCAAGCACCTGCGAGCTTCTTCTTTTTTTGCTTTTGCTTGCGAAAACTCCAGACACGGGGTCTCTCGGTCATGCTTCTTCTCCTGCTCTCTTTTCAGGCTTTCCAAACAACACCGTTAAACTCGCTAGATGCGCTATTGTGTAAAAGAGTTTGTGTTCAGTATGGGGGAGGGAGGATTCAGCACATAATGAATAGAGCTGCTGTTGGTGACAGAATCGTTTGTAAAGTATGATACTCATTGCAGTGCAGATATGTATCTACCAAGCGCATTTCTATTGCTATGCCAGCTAGTGTGGAGATGAATGATGCCTAATCACAAACTCTTTAGCAATGCACAATATGCTCAGACCTTCGTATCTTTTTGCTTTGAGCATATGCCGCGTCTTTCTAGTGATGCTTTCTCCTATTTATTTCTTGTTTGGTTCAGTGCTTGTTTGTATTTGTCTTTCTTTTTTTTGCTGTCAGAATCATAAATGTGTATCTGAAGTTCTTTATTCTCAATATACATTCAAATTATCGCAAAAGATAATGTATCATTGCTGCTCTGCTACAATGTTGCCTACTACGTGCATCTTCTTGAGCAGGACTTGACCGCTCGTGGTGGCTGCTACATGGTTTTTTCTTTGCGGGTTGTTGTCAGCGGCAGATGTTGTAATCGTGGCAGGGATGGGCGCGAGCTTGGGAATTGTAATAATGCTATTGCGCTCATTGAGCATCCTGAACATTCCAGAAAAGAGGGGCGACCGCTTGAGCGTTTTCTGCGACCCGATCATAATGAGCTTGTACCGTGCACGCGTTATTGCCACGTTGATCCGGTGCCAGTCTCTCAAGAGGTCGCCTATCGCCTGTGCAGAGTTGCTGCGCACAAAGGAAATGATAATAATATCGGCATCGCGGCCCTGGTACCGGTCTATCGTGTGGATCTCGATTCCAGAGAATCGACAGTCATCAGCCTTGCTTTGGGCTGTCTCTTCGTCAACCTCGCTGCTGCTTTGCAAAGATCGCTGCGGTACGGCGGATCCGTTGGCAATGTTCTCACTGTTTGCTTGTTTGTCCTGTCTGTTAAACGACTTTTGTACAGAAGATCCGGCACTACCTTCCTCATCTATGCGGATACCATACTCGATTTCCAGCTGTTTCAGCTGCGTTCGGTATGGCGAGAGGATAGAAACCTGGCGGCCCTCAACACCACATCCTTGAAGAACGGATGTCAGCACCTTGATTATCTTTATTTCCACCTCGTTCATCACCAGATCGGAACCATCTATGCGTGTCTCGTGTCCAGGAACCGAATCAGTATCAACAAACACTGCGCCGCGCTGCGCATCAAGCACAGATGTTGCCCACGACATGTCTCTCCCAATTGACTGGTGGCCGTTTGGCTGCAGATTTGGCCATTTCTTGCAAATCGCAGTGCCGGGATCGACCTTGTGCTGTATGCGCTGGTCAGCAACTTTCGATGATCCGCATCGCAAATGCCCGTCGTAGATAAGGTTGTTTGCCAGCCTTTGAATGTCCGAGTTCATGCGGTACTGGTACTCTAAACGCACCACAGCAGATGGATGGGCCTCGCACAGCCGCTTGAATAGCGAAGTGCCCATTCCGCGGTCCCGAGAGGATGTGCTACGCACAAGCGGCGGAAGCTGGTGATGGTCGCCGACCAAGACAAATCGCTCTGCCTCTAGCAGTGGGCCTAAGCAGACAGGCAGGGTTATCTGCGACGCTTCGTCAACAATGCAGTAATCAAACTTGCGCATTGTGAATATCGGGTGGCTGACACCAAGACAGGTCGTTGCTACTACCTTTGCCCCTCGAAAGTAATTGTCGTATTGCTTTACTGACTCTAGCTTTGTTTCAGAAGGCAGATACTTCACAACCTGGGGATGCACCTTCGCCTTGTTTCCAAGTCTGATCATTGGAAAGTCGTACTTTTGCAGTCTAAGCAGAACATTGTCCACAGCAATGTGCGTGTACGATGTCAAGAGCACGCTTTTACCCAGGCTCACAAGAACTCTTACCAGTTCTGCGATTGTCGTTGTTTTTCCTGTGCCTGGCATGCCCATTACCAGCGCATAGTCCTTTGCTGAAAGCACTTTGCGCAATACCAGCGCCTGGCCCGAATTGAGCTGCTGATCTTGCTGGATCTTTAGTATGTTTTTCTCCACGTTCTCGTGCAAGGGCAAGAACTCTGGCTGTTGCAAATCCACAATCAGCCGACGACAATGGGCATTCCCTCCGCTAATGACAAACATGCGCATCAGACTGGCACGTACGCGGCTTATAGCGTTGCTCATCTCGTCCTTGTCTATACGAAACGTGTCTCTCGCCGCGCTTTCTGGAACGTCAGGGTGAATAACAGTGTCCATGCCTGTGTCCGTTGGGCCACGCTGCCTGATCTCCATTATGCATTCGAAATCCTGGTTCGATGAGCTGTCAAACTCACCCACTCTCTTAGGAACCCCACGCACGGGCCTATCAACTGCAACAACGATATGGTTAAACTCTAGCGCGCTCACATATCCGACGGTCAGTGCATACTGATCTGGCTCCGAGGATACGATGATCGGATCTCCAACGCTGAGCTGGGAATCCTGAAGCGACTTTTGGAATTCTTCCTCACTGCCACTCTCACCGCTAGGATAAAAAGTCAATCTGTATCGGTTGAACGAGCCAATAATTTGCGTGTCCTGAACACTGCTAGTATCGAGCTTTAACCCAGCAATACAGCGACCCGTTGCATACTCGCGGTGTGCTGAGGCCATGTTCCAAAGCTCGGATCGGTACCGGACCATGTCGGATTCCTCGCCATCGATCAGGCCCATCCAGAGCTGTATAAACTCCATATGGCTCCCGGATAGATGACTAACCTGATCCTCCCACTTTGTATCGGCAACGTGCGCCGTCTTTGCAGTTCCGCATTCCATAGCCTTGTGGACAGTAAAGCAGGTCGGTTTGAAAGCACATCTGTCACACATAAACTCGTTGCCCAGCATGTCTGGCAACGGCCGTGATACTTGCGGCTTATACATAAGATACTGGACCATTGTATTCCGTGCGGATATTAATCCGCGCAGCTCGTCATCGAACCGTGGAACTCGGATGGTCTCACCAGACCGCGGATAATACAACAACCCTGACCGTATGTCCAAATCGTACCGTTCGGAGAGCAAAAGCGTGTACAAGGTAAGCTGGGCTCTGTGGGTTGGGTTTTCTGTAATCCGCCCTGTCTTTAGTTCAAATGGCTCAACAAGTGCACCGTGGCATGTGTACTGCGCAAGTACAGTCAAGTCGATCTTGCCCTTGAGCCCAAACCTTGGCGACCAGACGTTTTCCTCAATGTTGATAACTTTCGATATTGCCAATCCCTTGGTCTTGTCCAATGGGTCTCCGCCTGTCTTCTGGTTCCTTCTACAATCGTTGCTGCCATCTCGATGGATGCTGTATTGGGATCCATATTGTGCGTATCTGTGCATATACCCCTTTGCCCAGGCCTGGTACACGGGAACACATTCGGATATTTGCTTATAGACGGAGGACTCGTCCATCTGGCACTCCCACAGACGCGCAACGTTCTCGGCAATTAACGACCAGATTGTATCAGACATTGTGACATCGTCCCAACTGTTGCTCAATGCACAGGACTGGAATAGGTCATGGAGTAGTGTGCCGATAAGCATAACAGTGTTCGGTGGACTGCCATCAGGAATTTCTCTAACCCTGTCTTTAAGGGCCGCACGGCGAATACAAGAGAATGAGTCTGCAAGATGAGTGCACGCGATCAACACATCTGGGTGTAGAATGGGAAGAAGCGAATTGGATGTTTCGGTATCGATGATAACCTCGCCATCGGAGCTGAATGTATTTGGAGTGATATCGCCGACAAGATTGATATAGTCGCCAGTAGCAATAGGAGTAGAATACCATTCATCGCGCAGCAAGATCACTCTTTCACAAACAGCGGTCTGCGAGTACACGCGAACGACCTTTTGCATGCGCGAGCCAAAGGTGCTGGACGGCGCATGTGACTGAGTGGGTGTGTAGTAATCCTCGGTTACAAGAAGCGTCAGACACTTTTCGAATCGTTTGAACAAGCGGTTGTTGGATGTGGCTAACTGGTCGGCTTGGGGGTTCTGCATCTGCCGTTCAACCTTGGAACCGAATTCTATTCCACCGCTCCCTGCCTCTGCCTCCACATCTTTCAGCAGATCGTCCAGCCCATCATCCAGCTGATCTAAGTCGCCAAGTATATCATCCATGTCAATATCATCAAAACAAATGTCATCAAAACAAATGTCATCAAGGTTGGATTGACTTGTGCTTTCAGACTTTGGCGCTTTGACTGGGGTAAGCTCGTGATTGAGAACTGATTCAGAATGTTTATCGATATTTCCATATTTCTCAGTAGAAAAGGGATCATCGGCAAACGAAACATGCGGTACATTGCTCTCTTCTTTGACCCGTAGATTAGGTGTGGATATATCCATAGGCGCAATCCCAGACGGCGAATCTGCGGAGCTGGGGCCCGATAGCAAAAGAGTTGATAACATTTGTCGCTTGTCAACAACCCGTTCGCTCTTTGAGATGGTCAGCGGCCGGGGAACGGCCCTTCTTCTGCGGTTTGCCAAGGGCGTAAGCTCGATAGAGGGCGGCATCGATTCTATAGAAGCCATATCAAAAAGAGGAGACTGCATATATGCATCGCTGCCCAGGTCGCTAGAACCGTGCTTTAGTGTTCCTGTTATGCGAGATGATCGGGAGCGCTTTGTTGGCGAAGCAGCAGCAAGATCTGCTAGGGTTCTGCTTGTCTTTTTTGCTGCCGAGGTTGGACTAGGATTGATAGCGCTCGTGTGTCTGCTTGCAATGATCTGCTGAACGATCCCCTGCATGAGGCTTGCGGTGCTGCGGCCACCAAGCGCATCCTGCTGGTCGCTGCTTAAGACGGGTTCCTCCATGCTTTCGGACTCCTTGTGACGCAAGACGCGGCTAAGGGTCCCCTGTGGGGACATGGACTGCCAGAAAATGACATCGTCCGCTGAGTTATCGACAGGGCCAGCAATGCGCTGTGGAGCAGCCTGCTGCTGTTGCTGTTGTTTTGACACTGAAAGCGGAGAGCCGGCGCTGTGGTGTCGGCATGGAATTGCCGCGGCCAATGCTCTTTTTTGTGGCGCGTCAGCCTGGTCGCTGGGTCTTTCTGCCCCGCTAATAACAGCGCTTGCAGCTCGCTGGAACAAACCCTCGCGCCGTCTCCTTTGTGGTGTCTCGGCAGCGTTGCTATCGCCGCCAGCAGTTTCTGACATTTGCTCAGTAGTAAATGACGCGTTAAATAATTGGAAATGTGTGAAGCGCGAAATGTATATAATTTACTTTAGCACGAAAGCCTGAATTAATAAAATACAAAAACAATACTATGCGCGGTTGAACGAGCTTCCTTTCTCCTTGCACCCAACAACAAAGAGGTGTTCATAATTGCGTTGTTTTGCGCAGCAATAGACTTGGTGTTTACGACAATAAAAAAAGTGGTGCATCCAGCTTTCTATGGCAGTAACGCGATTCTGAGCATGATCATTATCGACCAGATTAATGATCTATTGAAAGAAGATGCTGATAAGACCATTGCTATTGATTGTGCTCCTCTGGAAAGATATAAAAAAAACTAGTCAGCACCAACACGCTCCACAACGCTGCCTTCGTTATTATTGTTGCTGCTGTTGCTGTTGGCTTTAAGCCGTAGGATGCAGCGGCGCACTTCGTTCTTCCAGTCAACGATAGTGTATATGTATACGATATGGAGCACCGAGGTAATAACGACGCCAATACACGCACCGCGCCAAAGCCCGGGCGTCTCCAGATGCTTGCCATACGCCAAGTATAGACCAGTTGGCAGGGCGCATACATAGAACCCAAACAGCAGAATGTTGGCGCTGATCCTCTGGCGTCCAAGCCCGCGCAGTATAGCACTCAGCACTGCATTTAGACCATTGCTTACGCTGAAAATACAGGCAATAGGGATCATTTTGGCTGCTTCGCGAGCCACGGATGGCACATCTGTATACACAGATATCCACCAGTCCCCACGCAGCGACAGCATCAGAACGCCCATCAACCCGATTACTGCTGACGCGAGTATAGCCATGTCTGCTGCTATGTGGGCCTGGCGAGGCTTTGCTGCGCCGATTAGGTTCCCGATCCGAGGGCTCGTGCCAACCCCAAGACCATTGCTGAACTGGAATATGACCTGGACAGTATTGAGGATGACGGCGTTGCCGGCAAGCTGGTCGGCTCCAAAATAAGAAGACCCAATAGCAAGAAGCTCGTAGCAAACCCAGTCGGCGCAGGTAGTAATGACCGAGGGAATTGCAAGCCGGTAGTAAGCCTGCATGTTTTGGAACGCGCTTAGACTCCACCCGCCCCAGGTCTCCATTGCACGGCTGTTGCGAACGTAAATGAATATTCCGACCACCATTGACCAGTTGGTGATTATGTTTATGACTGGCACGCCAACAAAGCCCATGCCGAATCTTGCGGACCGGACAAGCAAAAAGCAATTGGTCCAGTGGATCGGCGCAGCGATTACGGCAATCAGCGTAGCAGCACGCATAATGCCCTGCGCCTGAAGGTACCGCTTCGTGGCCTCAAACAACACAAACGGCAGAATGCTTACAATCTGTATGCGCAGATACATTCCCGAGAAGCGCGCAATCTCGGGATCCTGTCTCAAGAACAAGAGCAAGGTTTCGGCATTCAAAAACAGCGGCAGAACAAGAAGGAAATGGATGCAAACAGCAATCAAACCGCGCTGAAAGTGGAATCCAACGAGCTTCTTGTCCCGTGATGCTGTGTATGCGGTACTGCAGAATGTGTCCATCGCAGAGAGGAGGCCAAACATCGGCGCCATTGCAAATATCCCCTGGCAGGTCATGCAAAGGGACATTGCGGCCAGCGTCTTTGCCCCCAGATGGCCCACCGAAATCACATTGACAAAGAGGAACGATGATTGAAGCACGTTGGTCAGAATCGTCAGTGTCGAGGACGATGCCATCCACCTGAGCTCTCTCCTTGCGGCATGGATGTAGGGTTCCGTGGTGTCGTTGTTTGTAATCGTGATATCCAGCTGGGACAGCGAGGTCTGGAGAAGAGGCGTCGTTTCGGTTATTCCAGCCCTCTCGTCTACTTCCTCAAC